>VZTY01029249.1:36871-49845 GCA_013400935.1 Turnix velox
GCCAAGAAGCCTTTCCTATTATAAAATACACATACACATTCATGGAACTGTAGTAAAGATATAGCATGTAAAAATTTTCATTGTTTAATACAAGAAGTAGTTTGGATTTTGATATTTTAGTGAAAGAACTAAAGAACAGACCCTGGAACCTGCAGCGTGTAGGCAGCCAGCAAGATATCTGTGCATCACTGCATTTCAAATCTCAATCTCCTCATTTCTCTCCTAGAGAAATTTTCTAGAAAAAGCTTCTGAAGATTATTTGCAAGCTCAGACAGTAGGTATTTAGACTCATCAGAAGGATGTTGTATGCATACAGGAAATGACAATACTGCTGTCTGCATGGCCCTGGGAGATAAAAGCCTTCCTGACGAAGTTTGCCTTAGATGGATGAAAACATTTAAAGGTCAAGTCTATGACTGGATGAGCTCTACAGTATGACCATATCCCATTGAGCATAAATGATCCTTAAAATAAGGAAGCCTGCATTGTTTACACTGCTATAAACCACATTAACGTGTGAAGAAGATAAAGCAAACATCCCCCTTGCAGAACCTATGATTCATCTCACTATCCAACGGTGAACAAAAGCTTAAGAAAACCTAAAGCCACACAAACTTATGAATTCAACTGTGTCATTAAAAGACTAGAACAGGCAGCAAAAGTATGAAGACCAGAGAAGAAACAGCTGACTAAATTCACCAGTCCAAATCCAGAGATTCACATGTTTAGTAACCTGGCTAATTCTATGATTCTCAGTCTCAACTACCCATCTTAAGAAGGGGGATGTACCATCCTTCCCCAGTCCTGCATGCTGTCTGTGCTTGTAAATGTGTGCTGCCACAGAACTCCTGAGGTCAGCATCACCTCAGCACTGAGCCACCCCAAGATGTCAGATGGAAGCAGACTTTAAAGCATGCAGCTCATTTGTTTACTGGGAAAAAAAAATTGGCTCAGAGCAGCAGAAAAAGACATTTGCATTTTGGTGACAGTCTCAGCCCTGCACACAAAAGGCCTTTTCGCTTAAGTTCCACCAACATTCCCTGAGCAAAGCTCCCCCACTTTGGCAGCCTTCAAATAAAGGACAAGCCAAGGCCAGGGAGGAAAATGAAACCAAAAAAATCCAAAAATAAAAACCCACGGGCCCTGATAAAACCTCCCTGGATGCTGTTTGCTCTCCAAGTGAGAACTCCTGCCTTGGAACTGTTCACCATTTGCTCTAAAGGCCCAGCCCCCTCCCCCCCTGCCATGGCTGCTTTCACCCTTGCTGGAGAAGGTGGCACCCCTCCAGCCCCCAGCTGTGAGGATGGATGCTCATAGAATTGTAGAACGTCTTTAGTTGGAGGAGACCTTTAAAGGTCTCCTAGTCCCCTGCATTGAGCAGGGACATCTTTAACTAGATCAGGTTGCTCAGACCCTCATCAAGGCTAGCCTTGAACGTCTCCAAGGATGGGGCCCCCAGCACCTCTCTGTGCAAGCCTCACCACCCTCATGGTGAGGATCTTCTTAACATCCAATCTTAACCTGTCCTGCTCTAGTTTAAAACTATTGCCCTTCATCTAACTGCACCAGTTCCTCTAAAGGCCCTTGTACTACCCAGAGCCCCTTCCCACAGCAACCTCCTCCCTTGCTGGAGAATGTGGCACCTCCCCAGCCCCCAGCTGTTGGCTTTCCCATCTTCATAAATTTAGGACATGATGCTTTTTTCACATTTCCCTGGGTCATGGCAGAAGACTGCAGACATGGCTGGGTACAGACAGGAAAAGAGATGTCTGTTTCATCCTGAACACACCACTCCATCCTCACCCCCCAGAGCACAGACCAAAGATGAGGTACCTGCTTATGGCGCAGGCAGCGCTCTTCCTCTCCTGTTTTTAGTTTCCTGTAGTAGATCCACTCCTT
This sequence comes from Turnix velox, assembly GCA_013400935.1. Classification (NCBI taxonomy): domain Eukaryota; kingdom Metazoa; phylum Chordata; class Aves; order Charadriiformes; family Turnicidae; genus Turnix; species Turnix velox. Next base: position 38,771 of record VZTY01029249.1, read on the forward strand.
CTCCACAATTGATGTAGACTCTTCCTGTTGTTCAGAAATGGACTTTTTTTTACAGTAATATGTTGCTGAAGCAGATTCATCCCTGTAATATTAACAAAAGGTTATTTCTGGGGGTGTATCCTGTTTGGCGTGAGATGAAGTCAGCAGAAGTTTTAGGTTTCATTTATGATCTATCACCCAGTGTTGCTGCAATCACAGCTGAGTGTAAATAGACTTTCCAAGTAATGCAGTAATCCCACTAAAACTCCCACCTCCTTCACATTCTTCAGGTTATAACAATAAGAGAGGGGAAAACGGCATGCCTGAAGAAGGATGACTTTTCATTCAAGGGCTTAGATAAGCAAATTTCTGTGGTGTAGATGAGAGCTGAGCTAGAGAAACAGGAGTGTGAGCATGGGTGAAGAAGACAGGATTTAATTTTTTTAAAAGGAAAAAACTAACGTAAGTTCTTTAGAATAAATAACATTCTCTTCAACATACCCACCTGTGCTCCACAGCAGCCACTATGAAGCCCTGAGAAGCCATCTCTATGCAAATAGCAGAATAAATTGTCCTGCAAGCAAAGCCAACCTCTGGTGAGACATATACATACATAATTATTTCAATTACACTGCTATTTAAGCATTGACCACAATACGTAAGTGCTTGCCCACATCCAGTAGTTCTTCTGTTTGAATTTGCTGGTCAGTAGTGCAGGTTTTTGTGTGCCAGGCACCAAAGGCTGTTCACAAAACCCCATTACTTGTTTTACTATCTATTCAGAAGGAAAATTGCTACTGATTTTTTTAAAAGTAGCATGTTGCATCTTCAAAGAGCTGTCAAAAAATCAACTCAACTCACAATCTTCTCAGTCTTTCTATGGATAGGTAAAGACCTTAATCCCTAAAATACCAAAGAGAAACCACAAATATATTCATTAACCCTCCTTTTCTTTATTGCTTTGTACTAGTACTCTTCATCAAATCTTCTGCAGCTCCATGGGGATCTCACTCCCTCTGCTAAAAAGCTTCTCAGGACCATCCTCAGAGATCACTGTCTCCATAAACAACACACATAGTTTGTCAACAGACTGCAGAATTACCGAAAAGCTCCAAGTCCATGGGAAAAAATGAGCAACGGGTATTTTTCTCCTGGCTTGAAAGCAGCATTCGACTTTGCAGGACAGGTCACTGAACCTAGATAAAAATTGAAGCAGATGTCATTATTGTTGAAATGAGAGAAGGCCTTTGTTCCTGTAGGAGAGACCCCAAGAACCTGGCAACCACTGACTTCAGAGTGTTTATCTGAAGATTTCATCCTTAAAATACAGAAGACAAATATGGATCTGAAAATACATTTCCATTTTGCAGAAGATACTTCTCTTGCAATCCACAGCCTACATATCTTTAAAACCCTATGAGAGCAGATTCTCAAGAGTATCAGGCATCCAAGTCTGGCTGGTATTCAGACCTTAGTATCCACGTGACCTTTGTGTGTTTGCACATTTCCCTGAGGGATTTAAATCCTGACACAGAGGAGTAGCCTGGCCAAGCTCTTCCTGCTCTGGCAATTAGGCCTGCAGCAATAATACACTGCTGATGGAGCAGTGTGGCTCCACACTGCTATGTGGAAACAACCTATGTACAGAGCTTATAACCTCGCACCAGTCAAGGAATAAAATCAAAACCAATCTTACCAACATAGTACTGGAAAAGCCTTTCTCCAACAATTCGGTACATATTCATGAAGTCAGAGAGTCCCTGATAGTATTCTCTATCAGGAATCCATGGTGCCTCTTCATTATCTGTGGCATCACACGAGGGATAGTACAGGCGCAAAAAGCTTCCCTGGGATGAGGACGGACAAAGTACAGAAGCAAGGCTGGTATTTATTTCGATGTGGAAGATGAAAGCATTTATGTCAAAGGCTTCAGAGGCAAGAGTAACAGCTCAAGAGAATTAAGAGAATACTACAAGAAAATTATTAACCTGTACAGGCTTTTATGCCAACCCTCTGTTATTGTCTTTTAAAGCAGTATGGCTGCTGGCATGCAGGTAGAGATACACGTTTCTTTCTGTTAGTTAGCCTACAGCTAATTGATATGCTCCACTTAATTAAGCTAATCACAGCTCACCACCCGTTTGCTCTATTTCTGCATCTTAATGGGCCTTTTCTCTAGCCTTCCTCACAATGCCTCCCTTCAGGGAATGGTAGAACAATGCAGCTTGAGCAGTTCAACAGGGGTGACTGTGTCCCCTTCTTCCTTCCAGCTGGCACACAGTTAGTCTCATGGAGCTGTTACTGACCCAATTCTTCTGACTGAACTGGAAGGAAAAAGAGACTCTCCTAGAAATACATTTTTCCACTAGTATAGAAGGACAAATTTTACGCTGTGACTAGTTTCTGGATATGTGATCCAGCAGAGGAGATGCAGGTAGAGTTAAAGGCATGATCTGAACATGGCCAGTGTGGCTACAGAGTTCCTGGCTGATGCAAGCGAAAGGTTATCAGGAAAGCTCAGGCAGCTGCATAGCAAAGGAGTGCTATTTTGTTCTTCCTCCCCATCAAGACACTTACAAGCCTAGTGGTCCATCCTTCTGAATGCAATTTGACTAACTTGTGTTTTACCTGCCTCTGTTTCTCACCACGGCCTTGAACCTTCTTTTACTGCTTGCACTCCAAGTCATCCAAGAAACCACCCAAGTTTTTCCCATTCTCATGTACCTTCCTTACCCCCTTGTCAGTACTTTTGTTACCCAGACACCAATGGCACACCTTAAAGCAGATCTCCCAGCACATGAGCTGTGTGTCATTTGCATTCTCACTTCCTGGTTTACAAGGCAATTTGCAACACACTATTCACTGTCACTGCTCCAACTGTACTTTCATCTCACCAAGTGAAGTATAAGGCCCAAAAAGAACATGAGCTTTGCAATAAAGGCTTGTTTCTTGAACACCAATTTATCAGTTTCATACGCAGTGTGTACCAAAAGCTCACTCTATGAAGCTTATTTCTACTTAACTCATCAAAATTAAATCAATCTTTGATCCAAAGGCCCTTTTAAGAAATCATCAAACCTTCATCTTCACTGGTAATGACATTAATTCAATCCCAGAATAGTTCTAGTGTATTCCCCAGGTAACTAATGGCTCTCCAGAAAGGCAAAGAGGTTCATTATCTGCGCCTGAGAGAACTGTAATTATATGGATTGCTTATCTAACAAAAACACATGGGCTGATTGCAGAGAGAAACTGGTCGCTTGTCTGTGCTAATACAGACTGAGCTCAGGAAAGGAAAACATATGAATAACCACTACAAACTGATTGCAAGTTCCACTACACCCGACTGGTCTGTGGAGTAAAACCACAGTGTAAATGCAGGTGTATTCCAAAAGGCCAATTAAGAAAGAGGATTTGAAACCGAAACCCACCAGCGAGCTCATTTACTGTCCCCAGCTTCTTATCATGGCTTTTCTCTCAACCAACTATTTGCAGAACTGACATCCTGTTCTTTCTCAGCGACATAAAATTTCAAGAAGACATCTCCTGCTTCACCACAGACAGGCCCTCATCACTCAACCCTGCTGAATCCTGTGGGGCTACACACATGAAGACAATGTGTAGAGTCTTCAGAAGCCCTGGGAGTGGTGGGGTGGCTAAGAAGAATCCCGTGGGGAATAGGACATAATTTCTCTGCAGTATCCTGCGTAAGGCAGTCAAAAAGCAAAGAGTATCAGGAGGAGGAAAGCCTGCAGGTTATATCCATCCAATAAATGCCCAGTAACCATCCTACATTGGGATAGGGAGGACAGAAAGCTCATCTGTGTCAGCCATGGAGCATCCCTGCACATGCAGCCTCCTGTATGCTTAATCTGCAAAACCAGAGCAGGTTGTTTCACTAACACTGTGGCTCAAATACAAAGAAGGAAGATCCAAGAGCTTTACCTCAACTGCATCTTCTGTCATCAGGTCTGTACATCCGACTGAGTGCGGTCCCTTCCCTTTGGGGATCCTGTAAAACTTCTCGGTGCTGTTGCTCCCCATTTCCATTGTCATCTTCACAGACAAACCTGGGTAAAAAAATGGAAAGCAAGTCAAGTGACCTCCCACAGCTGGTGTGGCCATATCACCTATCCTGAAAAAAAAACCCAATGCATTGAACATCCAATAGGGAGAAATTCAGGGTTGAATTGATACGGGCACATACTTATGAGAATCAGAGGTCTGAAATCCTGAGTCACCAACCTGACCTGCTGTATTGGGGAACTTTCCTGGAGTGGAGTGTCCTGAAACCCATGAATCAGACAATGCCATGCACTGAAAGAGGAGGGCAGTGAGGAATGTTTGTCTGGGACCAGGTGGCACAGAGCAGCAGCAGAGTCACTTCTTGCACAAAAAGGGCAGAGCAGCAGCACTGTCACTTTTTTGGCACAAACAGGGAAGCACAAGCCCAAGAGGGGCCACTTTCAACGCCAAAGGCAGTTCCTTCCCAACCAGGCTCCTCCTGTCAAGAAGTGCTAAGAGGGAAGTTTTTTGCTGTAAACAAACCCATGTGAAGGATGTCACAGCAAAACCCAACGCTGCAGCCATTTTTCCAAGAGGAATGATGCAGCCTGCATTTGATCCCACGAGAGAAAAGGTTTCCCTAGCAAGAGAGGCTGTGGGGAAGGTCCGACGCTCCCCTACACCCACCCCCATCCCCTGGCCCGTACCTGGGATGCCACCTCGGGGCCAGGCTGGGGACAAGCCGAGCGAAGTGGGGGGGACCCGCCGCATCCCAGGCCCGGCGTGAGCAGCATCCCCCGGCTGGAGCGGAGATGTGGGGGGCAGAGGAAGGGGGAGAATTATCCACCTTCTCCACGAGCAACACCCCGGGGAGGACGTGGGGCCATGCTAACCCCCACACACACACATTCCGCTCCTCCCAGGGGCGTGACACAACAACTCGCAGCACGACGCAACAACCTCCGCGGGGAAGCTCCTCCCCGGAAAGGGTGGTCGGTGCGGAGCTGCGCGTGTCCCTCCTTTCCACCCCTCCTTCCATCCAAGATGGTGCGGAAGCTCAAGTTCCACGAGAAGAAGCTGCTGCGGCGGCTGGAGCTGGTGAGCTGGGAGGCGGCGGGGGGAAGCCTAGCTGAGGTGAAGGCGCTGCGGCGTTACCGGGTGTCCCGGCGGGAGGACTACGTGCAGTACAAAGCCCTGGCCCGCACCATCCGCACCTTGGCTCAACGGCTGCGCGACCTGGGGCCGGCCAGCGCCGCCTTCCGCACCCGCTGCGCCGCCGCGCTGCTGGAGAAGCTCTACGGGCTGGGGCTGGTGAGCAGCCGGCGGTCGCTGGCCGCTTGCGAGAAGCTTTCGGCCTCCGCCTTCTGCCGCCGCCGCCTGCCCTGCCTGCTGCTGAAGCTGCGGATGGCCCAGAACTTGCGCAACGCTGTCACCTTCGTGGAGCAGGGGCACATCCGCGTAGGGCCCGAGGTGGTGACCGACCCGGCCCTCCTCATCCCCCGCGCCATGGAGGACTTCATCACTTGGGTGGACGCCTCCCGCCTGCGGCAGAAGGTGCTCGACTACAATCAGGAGCGTGACGACTTTGACCTAGCCGCCTAGGGATGTTCCATCACTTCTCCAGCTTGGACCTTTGTGACTTGATACTCACAGGTGGCAACTTGGACCTCTGTGACTTGATACTCAGGTGGAACCACAATCCGCGGTTCCTCCCGTGTCACCAGCCTGACTGACCATTTAACCTCCGGAAGTGTGGCTGAAAGAGGAAAACAACCTCGCTAGTATGAGCCAGGAGCAAAGCAATGCCTTCTAGTAACGTGTTGCTCTCCTCTGAGCAACTCTTCACATCAACAGCTCTGTTCACCCACGTGGAGAAACATCCTGTCCACATCCATCACTACTGGGAATACAGCCCGGCTCCATCCTGTAACACCAAAATGCTCTGAAAGGTCTCTTCTGCCTGGTGGCAGGAGAGAATGTGGTCAGGTCTAAGTGCTTGGATGCTAAAAATAGCTGCTGGAAGAGGTTTTAAGCCTGGGCAGGCAGCTGTTTTAGGGCTGAGTTTGGTAGCTTTGCTGCTGCTCTTCCAAGAAATGGTCCTCCGGGTTCTGCTGATGGTCATCCCCCAGGACTGGAGGAGCTGTGTCTAGAAGGGTTTTCTCTTGATACCAAGGATTGTGTATAAGGAGGAGATGGGGGGGGGTTGTTTGTGGTCAGCAGTGAACAAAGGCTAATTACTGCATTTCTGGAACTGTAAAGGTTTTAGCCAAAAATGGAATTAAAATTTTTTTTTTAAAAAGCCAGCTTTCTTCTTGTGTGACATCATGAAGGGAAGTTTTAACACTAGTATCTCTGCTGTGAGAGGGGTTCCAGCTGACAATCATCTTGGCATCATTTATGGATTAGGATCTTCGGAGTGAGAGCTGTCCCAGCCCTACTTGCAAATCTGCGGGGAACTTCTACATTTAGCACATAAACAAAACAAAAACGTGTACCTACAGGGAGCCTTGAGCCTTCTTGGGATGTTTTGAACTTGGAAACAATGAGCAGAAAAGTAGAAGTCCAGCAGTTGTTTTAAGTAGATGAAGAAATTTGTTCTTTTTTAGGATGCAGTTTGTGATTTTTTCAATATCTCAATAAGCCTTGTTTGTTATCTTGCAGAACTTCTTTCAATGCTACTTTTTATGTAACTGTTTTATGTAACTTTTTTTTTTTAGAGGGTTAGAAGGCTATTACTGAGTTATGAAGCCTGTTTTATTAGAAATGCTTTCCCAGGCTGCAAAAAGATTTGGCAGCAGGTTCAGGAGCAGAGCTCTGACTGTGTGTCCCAGATCCAAAGGGCTGGAATTCAGCTGCAGCCACAGCTGGGTCTGAACAGTGGGGCTTTTCTGAACTAGAAAGGAGAGGAGTGCTTTGGATTTATGGAATGACTAGAAACTGTCATCAAATATTATGATTGTTTTTTAAAAAGCAGACAAAATGTCAAAATTCCTACCACTCTCACAAGCTAAATCTATCCAGCTGAGTACTAACTTTGAAAACAATAATAGATATTAAGGAAAGGACACAAAAGAGGTGAGGAAACCCCTTTGCTTATCCTATTATAAGGATAATATATATATTTTTATATATATATATCCTATTTATAATTGGATTTATTTCAGTAAAATACCAGCTGTAGCAACATTTTTCTCAGGAGATGCATCTTGCTTAAGGCAATAAATAAAAACTGAGAAGATATTTGGCACCTGGAGCAGAACTTTTTTCTTATATAACCTTTCCAGCTTTAATCTAGAACAATGTAGTCACTTCTTGGGAAATTCAGAAGGTGCCTATCTCAGGCACAGGTAAAAATAGCACACTTCCTGTGTTTTACTTTATTGAGGGCATTTAAATGCCCTGTGCAGCAGCATTTTGCTGCTCAGATGCTGAGCTACTGCTCTGTATGTCCAGCCCTGGAAGGAACAGCAGGAAAAGGAGATCTTGAACCTCCAGCCTGTCAGACTCTGTAGTTTATGTCATCAGCCTCTTTAACCTAAAGCAACTTGTCATCATTCATTTCTGCACCTCCAGCATCTATGGCAGAAGAGAACCCAAGCCATGCAGGCTGGAATTCACTAAATTAAATTCACATTAAATTACTCTATGCAATGGTTAACTAATTGGTTTCCCTATGTATGCTGTGAGATGACAGCATCCATCACCCCCGCTCTCCTGTGTACTGGAAATCAAACCCTCACATGCTTTTAAAGAAAAGTCCTATGTCTGTGTATCTTGATCCTTGAAATTTGGGATCTTGCTGGTTTTAGAGTAGCTGAGACTTGAGCTGCATTTCCTTTTCCTAGATTTTTCATAGCAGGAATCCTCACATACCAAGGAAGAGAAGAGTTTTGGGTCCACTTCCAGGGTGATAAATGGAGTGTTGTCTCTATCCAAAAGTAGAAGCTACATCTGCCAGCAACATGGTTATACAAACACATCCAAGCAGATGATGGCTTCCCTGTGTTTCACAGTGTTTTTGCCTTTAGTTCATGAGTTTATCTGCCAGAGACGACACGCTGCTTCTGGGCAGTTCCCACAGCAGCTGTGGAGCCAGGGATTGAAAAGGCACAGGAAGCAGCTCTGACACAGCTTTTCCTGGCATTTGGATAAACACAGAGGCTTTTTTTTTAATTCCAAGGCTGCATCCAACATGCATCGCTGGCTTCCTGACATGAGGAGGTGATCCAACATTGTGCTTTTGGAGGCTGGACCCTGCAAATTCTCCAGTGCTCTGGTGGCCGAGCTGAGTTTGCTGTTCCTCAGGTGGCTCAGTGTGCTTGTGAAGCTCATGGGACATGTTGCTAGAGGAGGAATATGGTGGTGGGGTTGGAGAAAGCTGTCCCCATGCCTGACAGAACCTGTCACCTCTATCAGGCTGAGTGAACTTGGCCTGTTCAGGGAGACGAGAAGGCTCAGTGAAGACCTCATAGCAACCTACTAGTACAGGATAGCTGGGGAGGGGTGTTTGCCAGGGCACGTAGCAATATGATGAAGAGCTATGGTTTTAAACTAGAACAGGACAGGTTAAGATTGGATATTAGGAAGAAGATCTTCACCATGAGGGCAGTGAGGCATTGGAACAGGTTGCATAGAGAGGTGCTGGAGGCCCCATCCCTGGAGACATTCAAGGCCAGGCTTGACGAGGCTCTGAGCAACCTGATCTAGTTAAAGATGCCCCTGCTCAGTGCAGCAGACTAGAAGACCTTTAAAGGTCCTCTCCAACTCAATACATTCTATAATTCTATAAGCATCTGTCCTCACAGCTGGGGGCTGGAGAAGTGCCACCTTCTCCAGTGAGGGAGGAAGCAGCCATGGCGAGGGGGGCTCTTGGTAGTGCAAATGGTGAACAGTTCCAAGGCAGGAGTTCTCGCTTGGAGAGCAAGCAGCATCCAGGGAGGTTTTATCAGGGCTTGTGGGGTTTTATTTTTGTATTTTTTTATTTTCATTTTCCTCTCTGGCCTTGGCTTCTCCTTTATTTGAAGGCTGCCAAAAGTGGGGGAGCTTTGCTCAGGGAATGTTGGTGGAGCTTAAGCAAAAAGGCCTTTTGTGTGCAGGGCTGAGACTGTCACCAAAATGCAAATGTCTTTCTCTGCTGCTCTGAGCCGATTTTTTTTTCTAAGTAAACAAGCATGCTGCATGTTTTAAAGTCTGCTTCCATCCGACATCTTGGTGTGGCTCAGTGCTGAGGTGATGCTGACCTCAGGAGTTCTGTGGCAGCACAAATTTACAAGCACAGACAGCATGCAGGACTGGGGAAGGATGGTACATCCCTCAAGATGGGTACTCAAGAGAGTGAGAATCATAGAATAAGCCAGGTTGGAAGGAAACTTTCAGATCATTGAGTCCAGCCACCAGCCCAACTCTGAAAAAAAGCATCATTGCTAAACACTATGGTTGTCTCTTAAAGAGAGGCACCAAAGATGGTGCCTCAGCCATTTCCCTAGGCAGCCTTTTTGAATGCTTTAATAACCCTTTCAGTGAAGATATTTTTCCTAATATCCAGTATAACCTCCCCTGGTGCAACTTGAGGCTATTTCTTCTCATCCTATCATCTGTTACTTGACAAAAGAGACCAATCTCCACCTCTCTGCACCCTCCTCTGAGTCAGCCGTAGAGAGCAATGTCTTCCCTCAGCCTCCTTCTCTCTGGGCTGAACAATCTCAGCCACTTAAAAGGTGCTGTTGTGTGATTCTCTGGCTTTTGGGTGATGTTCCTACATCTTGGGTGAGGTCGGGACCTCCTAGCCATGTCTCAAGAGATTCCCATCCACTCATCTCAGTCACACTCACCAGTGAGATATTCCTCACCAGATGGAGGTGTCACTGTCCCCTTCTTGAGGTCTGAGTACTCTGAAGTACATCTCCTGCCTGATTTGGCACTGGAGGTTGAACCAAAGCCATTTCTCATCAGTAGGTCACAGAATCACCCCATACACTGACACATTTCAACATTAACTGAGTCTGGAAAAAGCATCTGTAAGTGTTCTAACAGCATTTGTCTACAAGCCCAAATTCTGGACCGTGCTCTTAAATGCTGTGGTTTAGGCAGTGAAGCAACTTTTCTCATCCTTTACTTGCTGGTTTGGGCCTGAAGCAGGACCTGGGTGGTGTACAACCTGCTGCTGTGTGGTGGGGACATGGAGATGTCAGATGGAAAAAGCAGGCAGCAGCTTTTGAGTCAGCACAAGGAGGCTCTTGGGTACAGTCCTCCCATAAATCATCCCTTGGAGCTTATAGATCTAAGGGCAAAATCCATATTTACAGCCCCCAGCAGGAGTGTCCCCTCTCATTTCTCTGGAAGCCTGACTCCACTCCAGAAAGGTCCCTTTTCTCCTAACAGTAGTAGATTTTGAGCAGAGAAAGTATCGCACTTTCAGCAAAAAGAGAGAAAGGGGAGTCCAACCACTAATGTTAGCCAGAGATGGAGATCTGAGCATCTCCAGTTTCCTCTGACAGCTGCCTTTTGGAGGACCCTGCGTGTCCTCAGGTCTAGGTCACAACAGCTTCTCGTCTGCTGTAAATCATATCAGCAGGGTTAATACGTGGAAGTCCGAGTAGCATTGCTTCACCTCCTTTCCTGCCCCAAAGAGCCACCACCTGCTGCTCCTGCAGAGGCTCGGATGGCTGTGTCACAGGGCGAAGTACATCCCAGGTCTCTGTGAGAGTTCATCTGATGTTACAGTCCACTGACTTGTCACCTAGATCTGAACTCATTTGGTTTAAAAAACGCTGGGGGGTTGAGGGCGGTCACTTCCTAAACCCATCATCTCTTTCCTCACCAGCTCTAACAGCAGCCAGGGCATAGTGTCCCAAGGAGGTGTGCCCAGTAGATACCAGGTTTGGGGCTGATGAGCACCATGTGGGCAAGAGTACCCAAATCCTCTCATTCTGTGTTCCACTCAATCTCCCAGAAGAAGTCGGGGCTTTAATTTCCCCCTCCACTTTCCATGTCGTCTGAGTTCCCCCTGCTGCAGCCTGTGACTGACGCTTCCCATCCCACGTCTCAGGAGGGGGGGGTTACTTTTCCCAATGGGAAAACTCAATTCACGG
>VZTY01029249.1:49903-182295 GCA_013400935.1 Turnix velox
GGGGGGGTTGGGGGAGAGGGAACATCACAGTAATACCCCCACACTCTCTGCAGCTTATCTGGAGCGGATCCCACCCCTCCGCGGGGAGACACGGGGATTTGGAGCCAGAAAAGTGGCTGGAAGGGAGGAGCGGGAGTGAGAGCAGCAGCTGGGGACAAGCTTTGGGCTGAAGCCAAGGAACGGGAGCACCGACAAGCTCCCAAAAATCCCCCTCTCACCACAGTCACACCTCTCCCTGCTCTCCCCCAGACCCTCCCCCCGACCTTTATCAGTACTCGTCGCACAACGTACCCGATGTGTGATGTCCCCGCTGCCCTCCACTGCCGTCCCGCTGGCCGGAGGAGCAGGATGGAGCCTTTGGCTGGCCGCGGCCGTCCGGAGGCAGGCGAGAGGCGGCTGTTCCCGCAGGAGGACGTCTCTCTCGCGGGCAGAGCCACTGCCGGGCTCTCCCCGAAGGGGAGGGACCAAACTTTGCCTTAGTTTTGGGATGAGACAATCTTTCCCGGACCTGGAAAACAAGTTTCCGACATGGAGCCATCCCCCAAAACCACTGCGCGCCCCAGAGGAGGCTGCGGCTGCTGAGATGCCGGGCTGTGCCTTGGCAGGGCAGGGACGGGGTTAGACGCTGTGTTTGCATGTGGTTGGGAACTTGTTGTGCTGCTCCTCGCCGCATCGGGTTCTGGGATCCCCGTGAGGGAATTCTCCCGAATTGATTGCAACATCCCACCTTTGGCTCAGCGTCTCCCTTGTAAAAACACAACTCTTTTCCTCTGGCCATACAAGAAGGTGGTCCAACTTTTGGTTGCAGCTTCTGGAGTGATTTAAGATGGATCAAGCGCAGGAACCCTATTTAAAGTGCAGAAAGGGCTGGAGCAACTGCCCTGTGAAGACAGGCTGAAGGAGTTGGGGGTGTTCAGCCTGGAGAAGAGAAGGCTCAGGGGGGACTTCATAGTAACTTATCAGTACCTGAGGGGGTCCTACAGAAAGGCAGGGGAAGGACTTTTTAATATGATATGAGGACCAGAAACAACGGATGTAAATTGGAAGGGGGTAAATTTAGACTCGACATAAGAAAGAAATTCTTTACAGTGAGGGTGAAACACTGGAAGAGGTTGCCCAGAGGGGTTGTGGATGCCCCCTCTCTGGAGGTATTCAAGACCAGGCTGGACATGGCGCTGAGCAGCCTGATGTAGTGGGAGGTGACACTGCCTATGGCAGGGGGGGTGGGACTTGATGATCTTTAAGGTCCCTTCCAACCCAAACTATTCTATGATTCCATGATTCTGTCTGCTCCCTCTCTTTGCAAAACTTCAGTGTCTGCCCCCTCAATAGCACTTAGTTTAGGGAATTAACCCAAAACCAAGCATCAGCAATAAAAGATCTGTTTTCTCAGAGATCAGCAGGTTGATCCAGGTGATGAAAAAGCTGAGGTTCAAGGCTGGCAGAGGGAGGCAGCAGGGGAGAGAGGGAAAGCAAAACTTGTCTTGGCCTCAGTTGTTTATGAAGCTACACCTGTAGCCTTTCTCCTTGGGGAGCTAGTGAGCTTCTGCGGTAGGATCTCTTCCTCTTCCTTTGCCTGTGTATGTAGGGGTATGATCTGAAGACAGAGGAGTGCAAAGGTACTTGTAATTTAAGTTATATTTTCGGGGTTTGAATTTTGTTGCCATTTCCTTGGAAAAGAATAAGATAATGGGATTAAATTGTGCAAAATATTTTTTTCCTCTACTTTTGCCCAGCACTCATTTCATTGACAGGCTGGATGTATTAAAGTGTAGCATTTGCAGTGTAGGTTTAATGCCAATGAAAAGTCTTAGGAACTGCTGTGAAGTCTGTTTAATCTAAAGGAACAGGTTCTTCAAGGTTAGTGAGAGGCAGTGAGGCAGAGGAGTTGGTGAGAGTGGTTAAAGCAACAGAGACATGTGAAAGCCAGTGATGCTTTTGTGACACAGTGGGGAGCCACAAAATTTATCATATTTTTTATATATTCCAGATGTTAAGAAGTCAAACTCAGTAGCCACCATGTATGGGTCTTTATCTTGGATCTGGTCCACAGAGTCCAATCGCTTAAGTCATGTGACTCACTAAAGCTTGCTGTGAGTTCCTTTGACCTTCATATCTCACCTTTCTCATGCAAGAAAGCAGGGTAGAGATGGTCCTGTGTCTTTCCAGCCTGGATTTGGGAAGTGGTTGGGATGTTTATGGGAGTTGGGAGCAGGGAAATGGCCCAGTCCAGCCTGGCTCCTATGCTTACAAACCTTCTATCACTTCAGCCTCTGCAAGATACAGTGCTGGTCCTTTCCAACATGCTGAACATGAAAATCGCACTCCTTTCAATCTGTTCAAATTACTCCATGAGTAAATGCAATGCAAAAACTGGAACAAATCCTAGACCTCTTCCGGTTTGTTAGGGGAACTGGACTATTAGCTTAAGACCAGCTGTCAATATGGGGCTATACAGGTTTTCCCCCCACAAGGCCAGACTGCAGAAAATATAGTAGTGTTTCCATCCTCAGAGGTATGTAGTGATCATTGTGGGGTTCTTAAATTACCTGCCAGCAGAGCAGCTGGAAATATCCCCTACCACAGGTATAAATATTGAAAACCACAGGTATAAATATTGAAAACCACATCCTTCCATGGCCTGAGTCTGCTAGCTTTTCTTGGTGAGGGTCTCTTGTATGGGACTGGAAAGTGCAAAGCACAGCTACAGTGACGAGATTTTTAATCCCCATGACTCAACTAGATTATTTGCACCACAAAAGATCAGAAGGCTGCTGTTCAGATGCTTCTTCCATTAAAATAAAAGGCTACCAATGATGGATCTGCAGCACTGGCAAGGGAGGAGCCAGTTTCCATAGCAAGCAAGCACCAACAGACCTGAGACAAATGTTTGGTCTGAGCTGATGGTTAGCAACATCCCTGAGAAACACAGATGGTTTTGCACCAGGTTTTCATGACTGTAAATTAAATATCACCAGCAGACTGTGCTCACTTGTTGCTAAGTTGTTTTGGTTTGGAGTTGGTTTTTTTTTCCCTATAATTCTTTTTATTTTTTTTTTATTTTTAGTGTTCTAAATCCTGGTTGCTTGCAGTGATTATCTCATTTTTAATCCAGGTGCTGCTTGATCTGTTCAGATTGCTCTCAAGAGAAGCTGATAGATCAATAAACACCCACTGAATGACCATCACCCTATTATCAGGTACCTTCCTGAGGTGTACAACATGACAGAGCTCCATGAAGCTGTGGCTTTGGGGGACTACGACCTGGTGAATGAGATTCTGAGGTCAGGGCGCTGTGACCCAAATCACAAGGATGCAGACTGGCACGACAGGACTGCTCTGCATTGGGCTTCAGCAAAAGGTAAGGGCAGTCCCTGTTTTTTACTTCTGCAGCCAGAGCATTAGCATGGAAAAAGGTGATATTGATTGTGATTATGTCTTGATGTGATGGCAATTAATTCTGGTGAGAGTCACAGCTCACATCCAATCCTTTAGTCCTTACTGAGTAACAAGAGAAAAATTTAAGTGGGAAATTTGCCTTCAAAATAATATATAGAATTACCATCAAAGTGATATTTTAGCTTTTTTTCTGTGAAAATTTACTTTACATATATTTATAGCATATCTACTTCTCCCTCACATTACTTTTCTAAGAGATGGCATCATGCAGTGCAGAGGAGCTAATTCTCATGTACAAATGAGCAGCAAATCAAACTCAATGAATTTATTCCATCAAAACCAACAGAACAAAATAATTGCAGTGTGCTTTGCATCGCTATTCCTTTGCCCCTGGTTGAATAAATGGCACAAGACCCAAGTTCTTTGCAGCTCCTATTTAATCTTTTACCCTCAGAAGTGTTTGTTAAAGTCAAATATCTCTTGGCAGCCCTGAGGAGGGATTAATGCAACAAGATATAATGTACAAGGTGTAAAATAGGAAATGGGATCCATGTTGGTTACACATTGGGATGTCACATCAGGGGAACTGTCTTTGCTTAGGAATCAAGTTTGTTTTACTGGTTTGCACTTGATGTAGTGCTTTCCTTTTGCCCTGGTTGCTCATTTGGGTAGCAGCAAAGGGAAAAAGCTTCTTTGTGTTCATACAGATACACATCAACATTATACAGAAAAAGTTTTCGTGATTAAAAATGTAATTGTCAGGTGTAAAATTGGAGAATGAGGCTTTATAAACATCGTGACCATCTTTGATGAATCCGAAATGATAAGCGATCAAAACCACAGCTGGCAAGAGAAGCACATTTCCATGGCCGTAAGTTATGGCAAAAGGGTGGTGAGAGACTGGCATGGCCTGGGTGCTGTTAGGGACAATCCAGGCAAGATCTGAAACATCTTTTTTTTTTTTTTCTTCTTTATGCAGTTTCATGAGCTAGAGAAATGTGAGGGCTACTTGAAACAAGTTGTTTTTCTGCTTGCTATCAAGAAAATTTTTGCTTTAGGTAAAGTGTTCACGGGTTTTTCAGTTTTTGAATTTTATTTTGCATTGAAGTAAAAATCAAAATAAAGAAATACCCAAGAGACTATAGTAAATGGCTAGTTGAGATGAACTGTTCAGAAATTAGGTGAAAGCTTTTAATGTTATTGCTGGGTTTGCTATATATGCTTCTGGAAGCAGCCTACATTAAGAAAAGTTGATGGTTTTTCTCTGTGTATCATTTATTTGATAAATCAAATGGCCATATTCTGGGTAAAATCTGTCATTATATGACTGAGGGAATTATGATCAAGTGTGTTTGACTGTCTTATGCATTCGGTTTAAAGCCTAATACATGTGCATCTTCTCTCCCTATTTTGCTGCCCAACCCAAGGTCAATTGGAACTGGTCAGGCTCTTGGTTAACCACGGTGCCCGGCATTGCCTGCGGAGTGATGTGGGCTGGACACCAGCTCACTTTGCTGCCAAGTCAGGGAGGCTGGGGGTCCTCCGCACCCTCCATTCGCTGCATGCTGCCATGGATGACCCCGACCTCTTTGGTGACACCCCCAAGAGGCTTGCAGAAATCTACGGTCACCAAGACTGCTCCAAGTTCTTGGAAATGTGAGTAGTGATGGCCAGTCCCACCACTGCAGCTGATGGGGCTCCTGCAATGAAAATTTAATTGGTTGCTATGGAGAGTACCAAACCAAATATGAATATGTTGCTTGTTTTTACAGTTAAAGCCTATTAAAGCCCTCAAGCGTGAGAAGTAGATAAACAAATATAATATGGGTCTTTGTGAAAGAGAAGCCATTGGGAAGACATTATCATAGAGTTGTAGAAACATAGAATTGGAAGGGACCTTCAAAAGTAGTCTAGTTCTACCCCCCTGCAGTGAGCAGGGACATCTGGTACTGGATCTGGTTGCTCAGAACCTCATCAAGGCTGGCCTTGAATGTCTCCAGGGATGGGGCCTCCACCACCTCTCTGGGCAGCCTGTTCCATTTCCTCAGCATCCTCATGGTACTTCATCCTAATGTCTAATCTAAACCTGCCCTCCTCTAGTTTAGACCCATTGCTCCTCTCCCTGTTGCCTGATGCCCTGACAAGGAGTCCTTTCCCAGCTTTCTTGTAGGCAAATTAATTCCTTCCACTGCCTTCTGTCATTTGCCTTGGTATCTTTTCAGTCATTACCACTTCATGACATCATTGTTTGTATCGGGGTGTTGCAGGGCAGTTATTAAGCAATTGAAATGAAAGCAAGAACAGAACAAGTATTAACCCCTGAGAGCACTGAATGCACTGGTTAAATTGTTTAAGAACAGGTTGGAAGGGACCTCTCAGATAAATTGATTTTCTTGCAGTAATAAACAGAAGCGTCCTTTTATATTTTTACATAAATACTCAAAGTTTGGCCATTTCATCTCTTAGTAGGATGGCCATGTATTACTCCCAACTTTTAGAAAATTTCTTATTGCCTTAACTATTTATCACTGTGGCAACCATATGTAACAAATAGCATGCTTCTAAAGGTTTCCCTGTAACTGCCCCTATTCTTCAGCCACTGCTTTTGGTTCATGGACATTTTCATCCTTGAAAAGCTGTTTCCCTGTACGGGGGTGCTGTCCTTCATAGCTCTGGGCTGTATCCCACAGCTCCGTCTTTCTAAAGGAGTGTGAAAGATCTCCAGAAGCTAAAAAGCCTGTTCCACACCAATTGCAGTCCCACGCATTCCCCATGATTTCAATATGTGGCTTGTGAAACCTGCACATGCTGGAACCTGAGATGCTGAAAGCACCCAAAGGTTCCCCTGGCTTCTCCTGTGTATTTACACATCAGCCCTTACCTGGCACCGTTTTTTATCACAAGCACATTCTCAAGAGTTCTTTGGCACCAAAATATCCAATTCAAAGTCTCCAGCTTTCCAGTTCAGCACATGAACTTCAAGTTAAAAATCAGGCAAAGTTGCTAGGCAAAAATCTGAGATGGCCACTGCCTACCAAATGCCACCTTGCATTGATGATCAGGAGACTAGAACTTCATTCTTAAGAAGAAAGAATGAGGGACTTCGGTCTTTTCAGTTTGGAAAAAAGGCCGGGGGGGGAAGGGAGAAATCTTATTGATACTTATAAATACTTAAAGGAGTACCAGAGTACCGTCAGGCTGCCCAGGTGGAGTCTCCATCTCTGGAGACATTCAAAAGCAGCCTGGACGCATTCTGCTTTAGGTGACCCTTCTTTCTAGGGGACTGGACTAGATGATTTCCAGAGGTCCCTTCCTATTCCAGCCATTATGTGATTCTGTGTTCCATGTAAATATTTCTGTGGGTGCTGCTGTCTTTTTCCTTTACTTCTAAAGCTTGTTGTTTCCCACAGAAATGTTCAGTGCCCGCCTTTAATCAGCTCTCATTGTCCTTGGGCCTTCAGTTTAAAGAAATTTAAACAACAAGCAACTAATACTGAAGTTTTGCTGATTAAGTTTTTTACTGCTTAGACCCAAGCTGGGATAAACTCAGGTTTCCAAGTTCTTTGAAAAGGGGGCACTTTCTTTCAGAGGAGGATTTTCTGTTTTTTAATGTTTGGGGTTTTTTTTTCTGTTTAGTGGTTTGGTTGGTTGGTTGGTTGGTTGGTTTTAATGGTTGGTTGTTTTGGTTCCTCCACCCCCGGGTTTTGTCCTGTTTATTTGGTTTTGGGGTTTTGGTTTTTTAATATTTTTGTATTTGTTAAGCATTTTTTCTGGGGTTTATTTTCCCTTTTTTTTTTCCTATTTGTTGTTCTTGTTGTTCTTTTTCTGTTTTGTTGGGTCTTGGGGTTTTTTGGGGTAGTTTGGTTTTGGTTTTTTTGGGGGTATCTTTTTGGTGTTTTTTTTATGTTTTGTTTTGGTTTTTTTTTTTTTTTTTTTGCTCTCAGTCTATCTTTCTTCATTTCTATATCAGAACAGGTGAATATTGTCCAGCCCTAGAGAGTGCAAGGTCTGCAGGTTTATTGCCCTTGATTGATCATTTATGGCAATTGCTTACCTATCCAGTGCTGCCATTTTAGCCCTCATCTTCCTGTTAAATCCTGCTCATTGAGTCCAGCCTGTAGAATTTGCAGTGCTCTTGTGCAGTGGTGAGATGACAGTAGGAGTCAGGGAGTTGCCCAGATGATGCTGACAGGTACTGGCCATGGCTGACAGAGACTCTTGTGATGGTGGAGGCAGCTGGAAGACTGATTGACAGAATGATTGACACCCTGCTCTGAGACATCTAAGCAAGAGCCTAGAGTGACTCTTGTAGCTGCTGGAGGATTTTCTGAGGGATGTGGCTGATGATGGAAAACTTGTCTTTCAGTCCCATGTGCTGGCCTGACTTGACCTGCAGCTAGGTGGCTGGATGTACTTAATAACTGGGGAGGTGCTTTGAATCCCATACCTAGGACATTTTATAAGACATGGCAAGCCTCTGTGATCACCTTACAGAATAAACACGGGACATGAACAGCCAAGAGCTGATCAATGTGCCTCAGGAACCTTTTTTTTAAGTCCAACCACTATAACTGACAACTGTGGTGGATGCTTTCAGCCTCCTGCAATAGTTTCACCTTCTTACAGCAGCAAACTTGGAGCTAACCAGAGAGGAGAAACACACCAGGAGCTCACCTGTGAGTGTCCCAGGGCAGACACAGCAGCACTTTCCTCTCAAGGGATTGTGGTGCTGCTGGTGCAGTAATGGATGGGAAGCTGAGCCATAGGAGCTGAAGCCTTCAAAGATCCCTGCCAATGGCAGGGGAGTTGAAACTAGATGATCTTTAAGGTTCCTTCCAACCCAAATTATTCTATGATTCTGTGATTCTATTTGTACTATAATGAGGGTTACTTTCTGCTCTCTCTCCTCTGGTGATGCCTGTGGTCAGGAAATGGGTCCATGGCTCCAGTGGGAGTTCCACTGTGTGTTGTGGGCAGAAAATGAAGTGCAGAGATTAGATACCCCTCCAGGCACAGAGTGTGTGGGACCGGTATGTAAATATGAGGGATATTTTGTTACAGAGCATCCCTGTCAGTTTTAGATATTTGCCTGTCATGCAAAAAAGAGAGAAAAGGGAATTCTAAAAATAACAGCCTGTGTCAAATTCAGGACTGAGGTACATATCTGAACAGGGCTGTGAGTACCAAAATGTTTCCTAAATCCCAGTTAACCCCCCTCAAGCACCATCGTAATCCTCCCACACAGTCTGTCTGATCCCAGTGGCTATGTGGATATGGCTCTGGGCTGAACAACTACTCTGATCTGTTGACTGTTTGCATTGACATGGAAATAGGACATCAACATGGAAATATCACATGTATCAGCAGGTAAATATTATTAGCATGTAAATATTAGGATACATTCTGCTACAGGGTATTAGTACCACTCACTGAGGTTTGCATGGACATGCAAAGAGCTGGGAGTAGTCTTTGAAATTCATCTGCTTCTGAGTAACAAATATGTAATTTGCATCAGATTTCTTTAAAAAAAAATAGCATGAGAAGAGCTTTACTCTGGATGCTGCAAGAGCTGCTGACAATGGCACTGAGGTGACATGGAGACCCGTGGCTCATGTTTGCTGCCAGCCTCTCATCTAGGATTAGAGGATAATTCTAGATAATTTCTGAGGTTAAAATGTAATCTAAAATGTAATCTAAAAAGAATAACTATGTACAAATCCTCACAAATTCTGGTCATCTTCAGGTATGATATTTGTTTATGAATAAGCTGTACAAAGAAATGAAGGAAACTAGAAATGTTGTGGTTGCATTGGGTTAATATAGCATTACATGTGCTTAAGTTTGTTTAACAGCACACAAATTCAAAAGAAGGGTCTTTGAGAGCTTTTTATGTTTAAAATTATTCCATTGGTAAAAGTGTCACCATAGGTGCTGACCAGGGGTTTCCTGACTCTCACTGAGTATCTGGACACTTGAGGTGATGAATGCTGTTGGATTTGGGATGATCCTCAGAGATTTTTCATGTATTGCTGACAACAGCATTTTGACCACATGACTATATGAATGCCCAGTGAGATGGTGGGGGCCCCATCCCTCTTCCAGGCCAAGCTTGATGAGGCTCTGAGCAACCTGATCTAGAATAGAATAGAATCTAGTTAAAAATATCCCTGCTCACTGCAGGGGCATTGGAAGAGACTTCTAAAGGTCATCTAGTCCAACACATTCTATGATTCTATGATAATACACAATCCCCTTGAACCTGTAGATATGTCCCTCATGAATGATGGTGTGGCTGTACTGTGCTCAGTGTCTGAAGATGCCTTCTTGCTTTCTTCCCCAGAGCGGAGGTGGAGAGCAGAAACTATCGCAGGACAGCTGCAATGACAGGAATCCCCTTAGACCAGAGAGATGAAGACTGGGAACTCAAGAAAGAAGAGATTAAGAGAAATCCTCCATGTTCTCAGGAGTACTATGCATCCCCTCCTCAAAAGAAAAGTAAAAGAAAAAGGAGAAAGCAGTAGTGTGCCTGGGCTGTTTGATGCCACTGAGAACTTGCAGTGCAGAGCAAAGACACTGGTCAACCTCAGGTTCCTCTGCAGGGTGAAATATGGATGAATAGGAGAAGAAAATGGGCACAAGAATGCATTTTATGATGCCCTACGAATAGCATCATTAATAGCGAGCAGGTAGAAGTGGTTCTGTCTGTATTTCTATGTAAATCATTTCTTGGGTATCAGAAAACTGCAGGAGAAGTTTAAATATGGTAATAATCTAATTCTCTGACATGTACAGAAATGAGAGCACTTGCCCATATCATCTGGAAGGGAAATGGTTTTGCTCCTAATTGATTCATAAAAGCATCTGTTTCTGTGTACACTCTGGTGACATCTGTGGCTTTGCTTCTTTTCCTGAGTCAAGCAGGGGTCTCTGTAGAGGCTCATAGCTTCTGATGGTACCTCTCCCTTTTCTGCAAGAGCACAATGTAGTAGCTTCTGGGAGATGATGATATTGACCTTTTACTGAGCACAACCTGTATCTACCATTCCTGGCCCAGCAGAAGGGAAAATGTGCTCTCACATTGCTAATTTGGACATCTGTGACTGCCAAGACAGAGCACTGCTTTATTTTTAGCAGTGCCCACAGCCTTGATCATGTCTATGCTTGAAGGAATGCTGTGGAACTGGTTCTGAATGATAGCTCTGCTCATCAACACTTTCCATAGCAGAAGGATTTTTTAACCGTTTCACTTCTCAGTCATAAAAAGTTGAATTCGACCCAAAGCACTTTCCCATACTGTGCAGACATTTATACTGACTTCTAACAGGTTTTATGTGTCTTCTTCCCCTCTCCTAAGGTATCTGCTTCCCTTCCCATGTACTTCATCACCACTGCCCAAACCTGGTCCTTCTGGAGTGCCCTGGTTACAGGTGTTCTTTGCACCTGACCACAACACTGAGGCATCTCAATCACAATCAACATCTCTTTGATCCATCCCACTCTTCAAGGTTTACAGGGACTAACTTAGCTTTCTACACAGAGGTATCTAAAGCCACTTGGACTTCTCTTGATTACTAAAGGTCTCCAGAAGATAGAATCATAGAACAGAATCATAGAATAGTTTGGGTTGGAAGGGACCTTAAAGATCACCGAGTTCCAACCCCCCTGCCATAGGCAGGGACACCTCCCACTACATCAGGTTGCTCAGTGCCATGTTGAGCCTGGCCTTAAACCCACTCCAGAGAGTGGGTGTCCACAGCTCCTCTGGGCCACCTCTTCCAGTGTTCCACCACCCTCACCATACAGAATTTCTTTCTTATATCTAGCCTGAATCTACCCCCTTCCATTTTGCATCCATTATTTCTAGTCCTTCCGTCACATACCTTATTAAAAAGTCCTACACCTAACTTTCTGTAGGCCCCCTTCATGTATTGATAAGTTACTATGAGCTGAGCCTTCTCTTTACCAAGCTGAACAACCCCAACTTCTTCAACCTGTCTTCATAAGGCAGATCCTGTACCATAGCTCCCAATCCTGTGCAGATGTCTCAGATACTGTTCAACTCCTCAGGCAACTTGACATGCCTATGTTTGGGCAAACAAGTCCAAATTCAGCTTTGTCTTTTGTCATTTTCACTTTCCAAGGTATATGAAATGTCAGCTCCATTCACAGTTGATCTGGCTGTTGAATTAGTGGCAGTGTAAGTGGACAAAAACTAATCATAGAATGTGTTGGAAGGGACCTTCAAAGGTCATCAAGTCCAACCCCCCTGCAGTGAGCAGGGACATCCTGTACTGGATCAAGTTACTCAGAGCCTCCTCAAGACTGGCCTTGAATGTCTCCAGGGATGGGGCCTCCACCACCTCTCTGGGCAACCTGTTCCAGTGTCTCATCATCCTCATGGTGAAAAACTTCCTGATGTGAAATCTAAATGTGCCCTGCTCTAGTTTACAACCATTGCCCCTCATCCTATTGCCTGATGGCCTGGCAAAGACCCATTCATTCGTGTAGACCCCTTCAGGTACTGTTAGGCTGCTGTGAGGTCTCCAAAGAGCCTTCTCTTTTCCAGGTTGAACATCTCCAACTCTCTCATTCTGTCCTCATAGAAGAGATACTTTGTCCCTCTGATCACCTTCATGGCCCTCCTCTGGACCCTACCCCAACAGGTCCATGTCCTTCTTGTGCTGAGGGCACCAGAGGTGTTTGCAGTACTACACATAGGGTCTCACATGAGCAGAGTAGAGAGGAAGAATCCCCTCTCTAAATCTGTCACAGTCTCTGAGGCAATCCAGGAAGCAATAGACCTGGGGCTGTGTGTGCATGTTGTTGGCTCTTGTTCAGCTTTTTCAACAAACTCTTGTTTAACCATCATCACTCCAAGTCCATTTGTGCGGGGCTGCTCTCTATAACATCATCCCCCAACCTTTATTGATAATGAAGTAATGAAGATTGCCCTAACCTGAGTTCAACACGCTGGCTTAGCCTTGATGAATTTAATGAGATTTGCATGACTCCACCTCTCCAGCTAGTCCAAGTCCCACTGGATGGCATCTCATCCCTCCAGCCTGCAGTCATCTGTGAACTTTCAAGTCTCCATGCGTCTCCATAATCTCCAGAGATGTCTACATAGGTCTACTCTGGAGACAGAGGACCTACTTCTATGCTGATAAATTAAGCAGGCAAGTTTCTAGCCCTAAGGCCACCTGAAGGAGTGTCCTGTAGTTAAGGAAGATTTACCCCAGGGCTAAGCATATCATTGCATCCCTCCATATACTTTAATATACTTTATATACTTTAGTTTATCTGTTGCACGTGGTGGCCATGCTGTTTTATAAACTGTGTCTTCCAGTGCGTGGTGATCTGGTAGATGACTTATAAATTCTAAACCAAAGCCAAGTAGTGATACTATTACAAAGTACACAGCCACAACAAAAAATGTAAAGGAAAATAAACATATTCTTTAGTTCAGTTGTATCAACCAGCAAACACCAAAGAATTTTCAGAAGGCTTGCAATATTACTATTCCCCTTTTGCAGCTAGCCCATGTACCAACCCTCAATTACTTTGCAATTAACAGTAATTCAATACAAAGAATTATCTACATGAAATAATAATAACAGTAAT
The DNA here is from genome assembly GCA_013400935.1 of Turnix velox. Lineage (NCBI taxonomy): Eukaryota > Metazoa > Chordata > Aves > Charadriiformes > Turnicidae > Turnix > Turnix velox. The sequence goes on from VZTY01029249.1 coordinate 62,924, forward strand.
AATATGCTTAACTTATAATGATTCAGCTCAAAGAATTGTAATGAACTTTTCTTAATTTAGATGGTGAAGGCAGAACATCTATATTGGCTGGAGAGTGACACTAGAGATTCAATTGCTATTATATTAAAATGTGAGCAGTTTTAATGTTCTCCAGCTTTCCATGCATTTCCTACTTCATGCAAACTTTGCACTTCACCCAGGACAGAGTCCTTTGCAGTGCTTTTTCTAGTTTGGGATTGCTGAAGATCAGAACAAGGGAATGAACAGTTGAAAAAGCATATCGAAAGGCTAAAATGAGCATGTCCACAAGAGTTACCTTCTTCATGGCATAAACCAAGGTCAAGATCAAACATACAAAGTTGATGCTGTAAAAGAAGAAAAAGGACAGAATAGATTTCATGGCCTTGATGTGGGCATCCATGTTGAAGTTCTTTCCTGAGTTTGTCTGCATCTTGTGTTTGTGTCTCCAGAGAGAGAAGAGGAGGAGAAGGGCAGAAGTGAGCACTGCCATGAATGCAGTGACATATACAAAGCCATTGACAAAAACCACAGGGTAATAATGTGCATCCATTTCGATGCTGAGTTTCCAGAAATTTCCCTGGGTGGTGGAATTGATTTGGTCACAGTGAGCTTCATCAGTGAAGTAGTAGATAGGTATGCTGAGCACCAGGGATAAAAGCACAGAACCCAGCAACAGCCATGGCACAATCCTGTCAATTCTTCCTTTCAGGTAAATGAAACAGCTGTGCCTGAAATTTGCAATTTTTATGCAATAAAAAATGCAAAGCAAAGCAGAAACCCACAAGTTGCAAAAAGTCAAAAAGCTGTGAATGGCTGAAAACAGGTGTGGCACAGGGCGAATAAACAGATACCTGGAATAAATTATTGCAATAAAGAAATATACCCATGTGATGCACAAATACCAAAATCTGCAGCATCCCAAAAACAGCAGGATCTTCTCATTAGCATTGAGGTTTTTCTTTTTGACCCAAGTGATGCAAAGCACTGAGGCAATGAAAGCGTTTATCACCATGCCAGTTAATGTCTGATACGAGATGATGAAAATGATGGTGGCATCATATGATGTGACATTGATTTCTTGAGAGTAACAAGCTTCCATCCCCCAAGACAGGCAATGCTGCTGTGCCAGGAAAGTAGGTTGTTGCAGTAATGCTTTGTGCAGGTTGGCAGCTGCTGTTTCCTGAGGGTAGCAGGAGCTTTATAGTGCAGGCGATGGTTGGGATTTTTTTGCTGCTCCTATTTTGAGGAGGGCAGGTGCAGGAATGTAAATGTGTTGGGCTATTCCCTTACTTGGTATCAGGGTCTGCCTTCAAAATTTGAATTTCAGTTCAAAACAGCTTTATTATTTGACACAAACAAAGTAGATGCTTTTCTGCAGTGGACATCTTTGTAATTAATGACTTGTATTTTTGGTCCCTCTCAGAATTCCTAATGTAGGTCCTCATTTCCAGTCATCACTTACAATGTTCTTGCTGACAGTCAGAGCAGCCGCTGTCCTCCTTGGCTGCAGAGTGCAAGAGCTGCAAAATTTAGCCAAGATGTTAATTTTTATCATGCAGAAGCCCTGAAATTAATGTTATTTTTCTCAGTATTAATACCTTAGATTTGGGTTAACACCCAAATGTCAGGAGGAAGGCTCTGAAGGACTGACTCTGAGTTCCTGATCAAGGGTTCAAAACTCATCTGCTGAGTCTTGTGGCAGATGACCATTTGAGGGATGCTGCTGCATGATATATATTTAGGAGGGGGTTTTTTTGGTGTGTTTTTGTGAAAGTGATTTGGACTGTGATGCTAAAGGATCTAGTGCATTGCTGTCCTGGTCTGAGGTAAAATAGAACAAATTCTCTAGTCTGTTGCTTCACTTTTCAGCTAGAACTTTTCTGTCTGACTAAACTGAAAATAACTGCACATTGTTTAGAAGCTGTTCACTCTCACACTGAGGAGACCTGATTACACCAAGGAATGTTATGCAAGAGGCTTTTTTCATTTATCACTGTGGCAATCAAAGTCAGCAAATTCATCATTTGCCCCATGAAGGGTTGGAAGCAGAAAGACATAGAGGGTTCCCACCTGCAAGGAGAAGTGGACAGGGCAGGTGACTCAAAATTGACCAACAGGAGTATTCCACCCCATCTGCCCCATGCTCAGTACAACAGCTGAAGGATCAAGGTGTCAGCCCTCTTTCTTCAATGGCAAACACCTAGGAAATGCTCTGTCTATTCATCTGCCTTTGATCCCTGTTCAAACACTTCTGACTCCAGCTGGAATACAGCTCCTGACCGTTACTGACCCCAGTCTGGGACCATCTCTGTGTCTTCTGGGGACACGATCATCATCCTGGGAGCTTGGTAAGGCTATGTATATGTTTTCATCTTTTTAAAAATTTAATTTATTTAATTTATTATTTCATTACATCTTAAAGCAGTTTAGAATTTTTCTAAACTCTTTAGTGAGCAGTGTAGGTCAAAGGGATCTTGGGTCCTGATGGACTGTAGGATGACCATAAGCCAGCAATATACCCTTGTGGCCAAGAAGGCCAGTGCCATCCTGGGGTGTATTAGAAGGGGCGTGGACAGTTGGTTGAGAGAGGTTCTCCTCCCCCTTTACTCTGCCCTGGTGGGACCACACCTGGAATATTGTGTCCAGTTCTGGGACTCTCAGTTCAAGAAGGACAGGGGACTGCTTGAGAGAGTACAGTGTGGAGCCACAAAGATGATTAAAGGGTTGGAACATCTCCCTTATGAGGAAGGGCTGAGGGAGATGGGTCTCTAGCTTGGAGAATAGGAGACTGAGGAGTGACCTCATTAANGCCAGGACATGTTCCTGCATGACCTGATCTAGGAGTTCCTGCTTTGGCAGGGGGATTGGACTAGATGATCTCTTGAGGTCCCTTCTAATCTCTGACATTCTATGATGCATAAATCTCTTTATTCCTTCCTCTCTGCTCTTTTGAGAGAGGAGGAGTGGGTATTTGTCATTTGAAGTGGCCTATTTGGCCTAACAATTGAGCAATGGCTGGAAAAGGGCAGAAGGGTGGTACTACCTGTCCTTTTAAGGCCCTTGTGATGTGTGGCCCTGGGAGGTGTGCCCAGATGAGATGTTTAAGATCTGTCTACCCTGGGACATGGGATGGGATGGGATGGGATAGAGTGACTCCTGCTGTGGAAGTGAGACTCTGTGAAATTTGGAAAATTATCTCAAGAATGAAATTGCCACTGAAGGCAAAAAACAGTTAGCTCTAAGTGTCTAATATTGTTCAGAAGACTCAATCTCCTTTGTATTAATGGTACAAAATGAATGGACTTTTTTTGGTTTAATAGTGTGAGAAAAACCAGAAAAACTAGAGGTTCAAACCTCTAGTTCATACTTTCTCATTTACCTCTTCCCCTTTTGTTTTTGTGGCAACAGAGAAGAAGTGGGAAGGGAGTGCTCTTTTACAAATGGAAAAGGCATCCCTTAAAATAGAAAGATTAGGAACTAAATCTTTTTGCATTTGACTTTTCAAATTAGCATATTGGGGCCACTCAGGGTTTCTGAGCAGAAACACTTCCCATGTGTTGACTTCTGGTAGAGAGTACCCAGAAATGAGTGAATCCTTCATATTATTGTCCTACAAGGTGACTCCACCTGTATATCAGGGGAAAATTATGTCTGAGAAGCCTTCTGCTATTAGCAATACATTAGAAATGTTTCAAAAATACATCAGAGAGAAAGCTTTAGGACTTCTCATTGTGTGAATCACTGTCCAGCATGGCCAATACAACACCTGAGATGACTCCCTGGAGAGAATTTTATGCATTTGTCTGAACTCTGCAGACCTTCAGGGAACCTCTGAGGTTTGAGGCTCCTCACCTGGTAAATGTTCTTCTGGGTGAGAAGTTGCCAAGATACATGAAAAATGTAGACATTGGCTCTTATCATGAGATAAAATGTTCCTCCACGCCTGAGATGGTGAAAGAAATCAACAGTTCATGATCTGTGCTGTTTCTTGCTGGAAGTATTTCATCTTTAGATGACTTGCTGCAGTGAGTTGACTCTGACCAATTGCCAGAATGCACCCAGCAGCTTGTTATCTCTTGCTTCTCAAGAGTACAGGGGTAGAAGAGCTCATGGTTTGAGATGAACTGGGGGAGATCACTCACCAGTTAAAATCACCACCAAAACAGACTCAACTTGGGGAAAATTAATATAATTAAATAACATTTGAAAATAGTGTAGGATAATGAGGATCAAAGACCAAACAAAAACACCTTACCTCCCCCAACCTCTTCTTCCCTTGCTGAATTTCAGTCCTTCATTCCCATCTAATCTACATTCTCATACCGAGCAGTGCAGGGGATTGGCGAATGGGTTGTATTCAGTTTGTAACACATTGTCTCGTTCCTTCTCATGCACTTCCTTTGCTCCTGCTTGGAATTGGAATTCATTCAGGATAAGCTTTGTGTGATGTATACTTTTGAGCATGTACCTTATGCTTGACCAGCTCCAAAGCTGGCAGTATGAACACATCCTCCACAATGGTCCACCATGCAGAAGTCATGAGGGGGACAGCCTACATCATGATGGCCACAGTGAGATGAAGGCATGATTTTGCACCACACTTGGCATAAATCTCTCCCCCCTTGGTGTTTAAAAAAGACAGAGTACTTGTTTAAGAGCAGATCTCATCAGAATAGTAGGTGTAGGCCACAGAGAGTGGGGGAAATCATGTGTTTGCTTGAAATGGGACAGGAAGAGGACATGTAAGGCTTGAATTGGAAATGGGATCTTCATGCCCCTGTCCACCCAGAGGCAATTCCTGCATTGCTCTTTACAATTCAGTAACCTCCCTTGCTGAGTAACAGTGAATATGGTGAACATACACACATACAAGTTATAAACCAAAGCAAGATAGCAATAATTTTACATAGTGCACAGCCACAGCAGGATTTAAAACAACCTTTTGCTTAGTGAAGTTGTTTCTACCAGCACATACCAAAGCATTTTCAGAAGGTCTACAGTGTTTCTCTTCCCCTTAGGCAACTAGCCTATGTACTGTCTCTAAGTTCCTTTGTTACTGACAGTACTGCAATCCAAAGAATTATCTGCATCAAATCATAGAATCATAGAATGGTTCAGGTTGGAAGAGACCTTAAAGATCATCAAGTTCCAACCCCCCTGCCATAGGCAGGGACATCCCCCACTACATCAGGCTGCTCAGTGCCTTGTCCGGCCTGGCCTTCAACATCTCCAGAGATGGGTCATCCACAGCCTCTCTGGGCAACCTGTTCCAGTGTTTCACCTCCCTCACTGTAAAGAATTTCTTTCTTATATCTAGCCTGAATCTCCCCCCCTTCTACTTTACACCTATTATTTCCAGTCCTCCCATCACATATCTTATTAAAAAAAGTCCTACCCCGCCTTTCTGTAGGCCCCCTTCAAGTACTGGTAAGTTACTATGAGGTGCCACCTGAGCCTTCTCTTCTCCAGGCTGAATAACCCCAACTCCTTCAGCCTGTCTTCATAAGGCAGTTCCTCCAGCCTTTGGTAATCTTTGTGGCCGTCCTCTGGATCTGCCCCAACAGCTCAGCTCAATCTCCTTCTTATGTTGAGGACTCCAGAACTGGACACAGTACTCCAGGTGGGGTCTCACCAGAGGCGAGTAGAAGGGCAAAATCACCTCTCTTGACCTGCTGGTCATGCTTCTCTTGATGCAACCCAGGATTTGGTTGGCCTTCTTGGCTGCAAGTGCACACTGGTGTCTCACGTTGAATTTGTCATAATGATGATCATAATAATAATTTATCTCGTAGTAATTTAGTTCAAAGAATTGCAATGAAGTTTTCTTAATTTCGATGGTGAAGGCAGAACTTGTGCATTATCTACAGTGGCTGGAGTGTGACATTATATTAAAACATGAATAGTTTTAATGTCATCCAGCTTTCCATGCATTTCCTATCTCATGCAAACCTTGCGCTTCACCCAGGACAGAGACCTTTGCAGTGTCTTTTCTAGTTTGGGATTGCTGAAGATCAGAACAAGGGAATGAAAAGTTGGGAAAACATACTGAAGTGCAAAAACGAGCATGTCCACAAGAGTAACCCTCTTCACAGCATAAACCAAGGCCACAACCAAACATGTAAAATTAAAGCTGTAAAGTAAGAAAAAGGAGAGAATAGATTTCATGGCCTTGATGTGGGCATCCATGTTGAAGTTCTTTCCTGAGTTTGTCTGCATCTTGTGTTTGTGTCTCCAGAGAGAGAAGAGGAGGAGAAGGGCAGAAGTGAGCACTGCCACGAATGCAGAGGTAAATCCAAAGCCGGTAACGATCAAAAGAGGGAATAATTTTTGATGCAATTTGCTGTTGAGTTTCCAGAAAATTCCTTTATCAATTGAACCGATGATGTCATGGGATGCTTTGCTGGTGAGAACAAGGACTAGGATGCTGATGATCAGGGCTAAAAGCACTGAACCCAGCAACAGCCATGGCACAATCCTGTCAATTCTTCCTTTCAGGTAAATGAAACAGCTGTGCCTGAAATTTGCAATTTTTATGCAATAAAAAATGCAAAGAAAAGTAGAAACCCACAAGTTGGAATAACCAAAAAAGATTTGAAAGCATGAAAATATTTGTGGATTTGGGTAAGCTTGAGTACATCTGGGATAAATGATTGAAAAAAAGGAAAACATCCATATGATGCACAAATACCAAAATCTGCAGCATCCCAAAAACAGCAGGATCTTCTCATTAGCATTGAGGTTTTTCTTTTTGACCCAAGTGATGCAAAGCACTGAGGCAATGAAAGCGTTTATCCCCAAGCCAATTAATGTCTGAAGTGAGATGATCATCACAGCCATAGCATCATATGAAGTGACATTGTGTTTCTCTTCAGTGAAGCAAGCTTCCATCCCCCAAGACAGGCAAAGATGCTGTGCTGGAAAAGTAGGTTGTTGCAGTAATGCTTTGTGCAAGTTGGCAGCTGCTGTTTCCTGAGAGGAGCAGGAGCTTTATATTGTGGGATGTGGTGTGGATTTTGGTGCTGCTCCTATTTTGAGGAGGGCAGGTGCAAGAATGTAAATGCACTGGGCTATTCCCTTACCTGGTATCAGTGTCTGCCTTCAAAATTTGAATTTCAGTTCAGAAGAGATCTGTTGGTTGACACAAACAAAGCAGATCAAAGTAGATGAATTTCTGCAGTGCACAACATAGTACCTGATGGCTTTTGTGTTTGGTTGTTCTCAGGGTCCATGATCTAGTTCCTCCTGTCCTATTATCACCTACAGCTCTTCCGCTGAGGTGTGCTTTCATCCTTGCAGTCAGGGCAGCCACTGTCCCCTTTGGCTACAAAGTCCAGGAGCTGTAAAATTCAAGCAAGAGGCTGGAGTGCCCAAGTTTTTGTATGGAAATCCCACATGGGTTTTTCCCTGTGGACAACAGATATATGGGCCAGGGTGAAGCAGGGCAGGAGAAAGGTCCCTCAGTTGATGTTGGAAAGGGAAGATGGAAGTGCCAGGAAATTTCCAGGAGAATTTGTGTGAAACCCAAGATCTTTATCTTGAATTTGAAAACACAATCGAGTGCGAGACTTCAGCAACCCCTTGGACTGAATCTACATTGCTTTCCACTGCAGTCTTCTGCAGCACAGCTCCCAGAGGAACCTTAGCAACTTCTGCTTTGTTGATGTGCATTTATCTTGAGTGAGTTGGTTGGTTTCACATGACTGATGGCTGTGATATGAAGCTTAAATACCTCCATCCCTGCCCCAGGTTTTCAGAGCATTGCCTTTAGAGAGTTTCCGTTTCCTGAAATTGCCTGTTATCTGCTTATCTGCTATCTGTGGTGAAAGTTTCCTCTGGTTTTGCTGACAGAACAGAAAATATGGCATATTGTTGGTGAGGGTTTTTGTTTGTTTATGTTTGCTTCTTCTTTTTCTTCTCTCCATACATCTGTGAGGACAATATAACTACTCAATGTAACAAAAGCTCTGAATATGAACTGTGTTGGGAATGTGCTGACATTAGAATAGTTCGGGTTGGAAGGGACCATAAATATCATCGAGTTCCAACCCCCTACCATGGGCAGGGACACCTCCCACTAGGTCAGGCTGCCCAGTGCTTGTCCAGCCATTAAATGAAAGTGTTACACTTGCAGGACCACACAGTAGCTGCGGTTTGGGATCAGTTCTGCATGGGGAATCTGACACCTTAAAATAACAAGGGTATAAAATTAGAGTCTCATATGCTGGTTTTTTAGGGCATGGAGGGTATGAATCCGCTGCTTAAAACACAAGAGTCCATTCCCAGTTCAAATACATCCCTTCCAGCTCCACTAGAAGGGGGAGAAGTTCTCCAGACCTTGTGACTGCCAGTTCATGTCCATATTTTGGATACACTTGTGCATCTCAAATGGCATCAGACTCCTATGTTTTGGCAACTGATGTACATGCAGCTGATATGGGATTTGAGACACTTAGCACATACCTGGGTACTGTGAGATATGCATTCAGAATTAATTGCTTGAATCTGAGCTTATTTCAGGCTCAGGTGTTTGAAAAGGTTCTTCCCTCTCCATAATCCTTGTCTTTTTCCTTTAATTGTACATGGAAAGCCAGAACATTAGTTGAAGTAATCTACCAGTTAGGCTATTAGATGCCTAACTTCTGGACAAATCCATTCTACCTATGTATAAACATCAATGTTCACAGAGACTACAATTGTTTCAAGGTGCAAGCCTGGAAAAAATAAATAGTTTTTTTTCTGAGCATGAAATTGTTGTAGAAATCTTAATTCAAGTCCAGATCCTCCTTAATTACAGTAGAAGGACTGGCAGGGTATAGTATAGCAGCCATTATTAGCTTGTTGCTGGGTGGTTGCTGTTTAAAGCAAGATGGGTGGGTTGATGAGACAGGTTGATAAATTTAAAAAAAAAAAAATTGTAGTTCTTGAAACTTTACTCTGGTTTAAATGAGTATTGATGTCACTTCAGAAACAGGAAGGAAGGTTTTTGAAGGCAGTATGTACTACTGATCTAAACCAGCATCTACAGGAGACGAGTTTGGGCTGAAAAAGTCGACACATGCACATTAATCTTCTTAACAGCTGGAGAGGAATGCTCTGAGGAGCAACAACTACAGAAGGAAATTTCCCAACCCTGGTATCCTTGCTGACAGACTGGGTGATAAGGCCTTTATTATGATAGGTAGCACTGTAATAATTTGCACTAGATATACTCCATTTTTGTCCAGTTCTACAGGCAGCTTTTGTTTCATTTACTTTTGAGTTACACTGCATCAATGCCCTTGTTAGTGTTGGCCAGAAAGATTTACACAGCTTTGCCACAGCACAGGTTGTTCTTTTCAATGTAACCACCCCAGACATGAGCTGGATGCTGATGAGCAGGCAATTTAATTAGCATTGGTGTATACGGCTGAGATCTCTAGATGATGAAGTCAGGAAATCCTAAGCTTGGGAACATGCTTGTTGATCTCCTGCACCCTTCATGCCTTATCACTTCTCAGCAGCTCCAGTTCAGCACAGGCAGAAAGGAAATGCAGGTACTTTATAAGTTTAAAAGTTCAGGGCATTCTCACTGCTATTTTTTCTTTTTAATCTAATTTTAGCCCTGTTTTAATTTATGGACAATTTAACAGTCAAAACTAACAGCAATTCAATGTTAAAATTCTATGGATCTCTCCTGTGTTTTCCAGCCCCGAGGTCAAAGACTACAGTACTTGAAATTACATAACCAAAAGCAATAAAACAAAACAGCAGGATCTGAGCAATGACCTGTAAGTCCACAATTTTGCTTGTTTTTTCAGCACTATCAGTTTAGCTAATAAAAGATAATATCTCTGCCAAAATTACTCCAGTCAGGGAACACTGCTAACAGCTCTTTCATCTGGAAAATGCTTTTTACATGCTCATATTTTAATACTTTGTTGTTCATACTTTCTATCTAGAACTGGTTTACAGATATTATAGAAACAGAACCACTGCTGTCTTATCCTCTGCAGTGTGCCTCAGATCTGTTATCCTGCAGATGTTTGACATGTTTAGGCTAAATTGCTTTCAATTCCCCTATGAAGGGGAATACACTTGACTGAAAATTGGAAAACTGGATGAGTAATTTTGTATTAAAAATCTGGCTTGCACCTTGTTTGATATAATAGCTTTTTCCAGCTCTGGAGACATTAATTTTGTTCTTTTTCTTTCTTGCTTGTGCAGAGGACATAAATACCTGAGCCATATTTCTGTCCACAAGCTTATATTTTATGACACTGGAAATATAAGCAATGCAAACAGAATGATCATAGAATCATAGAAGGGATCAGATTGGAAGGTACCTTAAAGATCATCAAGTTCCAGTCTCCTGCCATAGGTAGGGAAACCTCCCACTACATCAAGCTTCTCAGAGCTTTTGTCCAGCCTGGTCTTGAACACCTCCAGAGAGGGGGCATCCACAGCATCTGTGAGCAACCTCTTCCAGAATTTCACTACCCTCACCGTGAAGAATTTCTTTCTTGTATCTAGCATGAATCTCCTCTCCTCCAATTTACATCCATTATTCCTAGTCCTCCCATCACATATCTTATTAAAAAAGTCCTACCCCTGCTTTTCTGTAGGCATCTGAGTCTTTGGCTTAGAGGTGCTGTCTTTTGTGGGGTACCATCAGAGTAACCACAGGATGCTTATAGGAGAGAGCTCTGACTGTAAAGATGTAGCACAATATGAGCTCCTGCATGCTCTGGGATTTTACTAGAAGCAATCAAGGACAAATTAGAATCACAGAATGTGTTGAATTGGAAGGAACCTTCAAAGATCATGTAGTCCAACCCCTTGCAGTGAGCAGGGACATCTTTCACTAACTCAGAGCCTCATCAAGCCTGGCCTTGAGTGTCTCCAGGAATGGAGCCTCCACCACCTCTGTGGGCAGCCCTTCTGGGCAACATCTGTATTTCACCACTCTCATGGTGAAAATCTCCCACTAGAACTCACATTTTCAGATATGGTGGAATGAAATTATTGAAGGTATGATGAAGGTCTGTAGTGATTAAGAATCATGTTTTAGTATTTTTTTACAATGCTAAAAGGTTGAGAATGGCTGCCTAAATATTCACAGGCAGACCATTATTTAGTCATTTAGAATGTATTAAAATGATGTTATGTGCCAAGTTTTATTTCTGGTGTTGCCTAATCATGTGTGAATGTTTTCATATAGGTCTTTTGAATATGTCTTTGACAAAGATAATGGCAGTTTCCTTCATGATCCCAATACCCCTTATGATTATGAGTCAGTCTTGCACTATGGGCCATATTCTTGCAACATCAATAGCAACATTACTTTCACTATAACAAAAACTCCAGAATTTACTGAGATCATTGGCAGAGGTTGTATTTCAGCAGGACTGAATTCAGAATCATAAAAGGAGGAAGCTCAGCTTCAGCAATGTGTCACAGATCAGGAGGAATCCACCCTTAGAAGACTCATTTTGGATGCTGTGGGATCCAGACCAGTATCAGCTGCTGATAATTGCATCAAGAGGAGTGTGACCAGCAGGTCAAGAGAGGTGATTTTTCCCCTCTGCTCAGCTCTGGTGAGACCCCACCTGGAGTGTTGTGTCCAGTTCTGGAGTCCTCAACACAAGAAGGACATTGAGCTGTAAGAGCAGGTACAGAGGAGGNTTCTATGATTCTACAATTTGAAGGTTGTTCTAGCTGCATCACATAAGGAGGCTGAAGGATTATCTGAGAAACCGACAACCTGGAGAAGAGTAAGCACCAAGGAGACCTCATAGCAGCCTACCAATACCTGAAGGAGCCTACAGGAAAGCTGGGGAGGGACTGTTTGCCAAGGCATGGAGTGACAGGACAAGGGGCAATGTTTAATACTAGAGCAGAGAAAGTTTAGACTGGGCTTTAGGAAGAAGCTCTTCACTATGAGGGTGGTGAGGCCCCATCCCAGGAGACATTCAAGGCCAGGCTTGATGATACTCTGAGTATACTGATGTAGTGCAAGATGTCCCTGCTCACTGCAGGGGGTTGAACTAGATGACCTTTAAATTTACTAGATACATTCTGTGTTTCTATGAAACCTGTAGTGATTTCCCCTCTTCAGAGGAATGTGTTATGTGAGATCCTTTTGACTGAGACTTTGGCTGTAACTTCACTGATTTGAGCATATATTGAACAAATATGATTTGATTGAGTTCTGCAGGGTTTTGATTGCTGACAGGACAAAGTGAATGAGTAGATTCTGTTTTTCAGAGGCAGTGGAGAGAAAGTGAAGCTTTAAGAAGTGACATATGGACAGTCCAGAAATCTCCAAAACAAAATGTTTCCTTTGAAAGTCACCATCACAAGCTGAGTTGCTTGGTGTACAAGTGATCACAGAAGCTCATCTGGCTTCCAAAACATAAATGACAGTTAGTCACAGAAGTAATCTCGTGGTGCAGAAGAGGAAGAAAAATGCTGAACAGAAAAGAAAGTGCTTTCTCTGGAACCTGCTTCCAGGGAGGAGAGAGCAAGAAATTACTTTTGGCAGTAGATTTTGTGACTAATCATCACTTCTGTTTTGGGAACATGCTTGTGTTTGGTTACTGTTTGGAGATCTTGTGCTTACAACAATTTTGCAGGCAGTGAGGAGGAGTAGGAGAGGCAAGGGGATGCTCCTGTGCTCATCACATGTGTGGCTCCAGAGGGCAGATTTTGGGCTGCACAAAAAATCACCACTTGGAAGATCCTCCAAGCAGGGAACAAAATGAACAGGAGAGCTGTACAGATTCCACCATAGGCAATTTATGGTTTCTAGAGGAACAAGTCTGGGTCTGGCTGTTGTTTGATGTGCAGTTTGTTTGCAGTCTGCAGGGCATGTGGTTTGCTGACACCATAAAGACTCTGGGTATGTGACAGAGCATGTGGCTGGGGAGCTGACAGCAGTTTCCTGCCTCAGCAGGATACAGTTAACTGTTCAGCTTCAAGGGTGAGGAGGAAAAATGTTTAAAACTTAAGTAGTCAGCCTCCTGAGAGCAAATGGATCAGCAGTTATTGGAAAATGAGCAATTTTATTGGGTATTTTAAAGGGAAATTATGCAGAAGGTCAGCAATGCTTTACAGTGAAGGAAGTGAAACACTGGAACAGGTTGGCCAGAGAGGTTGTGGATGCCCCCTCTCAGGAGGTATTTAAGGCCAGGCTGGACAAGGCACTGAGCAGCCTGATGTAGTGGGAGGTGTCCCTGCCTATGGCAGGGGGATTGGAACTCGATGATCTCTAAAGTCCATTCCAACCTGAACTATTCTATGATTCTATGAGAAGTTACCTCAGTGCAGGCATGTAGACTGAAACAGCACTCGAGCTCAGTGCAGCAACAGGTGGCAGTTGGGATGGTGTGACACTGGCACATCCCTGGGTGTTTAAAACTAGGCTGGATGGGGCTTTGAGCTAGCGGGAAGTGTCCCTGCCCATGGCAGTGGGGAATAGGAACTCGATGATCTTCCAATCCAAATCATTCCATGATAAAGGCTTGGGAGGCACAGTTTCTAGGCAAAGCAGCAAACAGAAGTCCTTGACTTAACAGAACCCTTCTGACACCTACCTACTTGATTTTTCTAAAAAAAATCTCTGCTCAAATGTTCCATTTACAGTTGCACACATTGACAGGACTGGCACATGTATGACTTGTACTTAATTTCTAAAGAATGGAACCAAATGTGTGTGATGTTGAATCAATTAAATGCTAGTTTGCAAACCACATTTCAGTGTTTTTTCTTTTGTCCTGGTTTGAAGGACATAAGGCAAAATATTGATTTTCAATGCAGGGATAGCTCTTTCCTATCAAAATGCCTTTTTTTCCTGCTTTGAAAATAACTTCTTAGCTCAATCAAGTGGAAACTGCACTAAAGTACTGGCATTTCATTACTGAATGGAGCAATTTTTTTTCCCCCACCACTGTGTTTTGTACTTCCCAAACAGAGGATATTTTATGCACTTGGATACAAAAACTGGACATGCTAGTCAGTTAACTCTTCTGGAATACAGCATCCTTTAGCTGTGGATGAAGGAAAAATAACTTCAGCTTTCCTACAGGTTAAATGGAAGTCTACAGGGGTATGATAGTTATCTTGGTTAAGAAAGATGATGTAACAGAAGAGGTTCATACTCTGGTGTTTGTAAGAAAAGCTTGAAATTGTTATGGAAATCATAATTCAGACCTAAATCCTCCTTAGCTGCAGATGTAGAACTGGCATGTTATAGTGTGGCAATGGTTTTTTTTTTTCTGTTTCTCAGCAGTTGCTGTTTAAAATGAGATGGGTTACGTGTCCATAAATTATCTTTCTAGATTCCCTGGTGGGTCATTTGAGAGCAACGGGTAACTCTGTAGAGTAGTTGATCCCATTCCATTACAGTTGTAATGAAATGTGCTTATGATGTGGCAGTTGCATAGGAATCCATCATCCTTCCAAAGTGAGTGTCCTTTGGAAGAGGACAGAGCCTAGAAAGTGGAAACACTTTGTAGAAGTAAATAATCATTAAACCAGAACTGGCTCCAGGAGTCAGAGGTCTTGTCTGAGGTGGGAGAGAACAATTGAGAGGACTTTATGATAATCCAGACCCTACAGAACCAAGGGCTGTGAACTCTCCTGGTGAGAGGATTTCTCTCTTGATTTTCATGAAAAAAAAAATTTCCAAGTTCTTATTTTCATTCCAGCAGAGATCTAGCAGAGAATGGAGAAACTTTTGAAATGGCAAGAACTTTTCCAAAGTGGGAAAGCTGCTTCCCATGAATGCTTAACCAGGACTATGTGCTGCCAAATAAAAAGCACTCTATGTTTATGGCATGCAGATTGGCCCAGCATTTCTGAAGGTTATGGAGAGTATTTGGCAGTGCTTCCAAGTGCCTTTTAACAATAAGAAAAGCAGCTGAAGCCTCTTTGTGCTTTCCTTGTCAGTGCTTTGTACAGGGAGTAATTCACTGTGAGAATTTCAGTCCTGTTGTGTCCAAAGGGTGCCAATGCTCCTGAAAAGATTTGCAGTAACAAGGGAAATTGTAGTTAAGAAACTGAAAAACTTGTTAGGAGACTGTATTTATAAACTTAATCTCTACATATAAAATTAATATAATCACTTTTATAAGTCATTATAAGCTTCTGCATTTGAATACTCATTTTTATTTTGGGGTGCCTACACACTCACAGTAGGCAGTAGTTGTATTGCCCTCTGAAGGATGGAAGTTGTTCCTGTATGATCACATCTCTTCCACTTCTCCACAAGAATTTCTCACTCCCCGGCCCTGTTTTAGATCACCTCCAACCTAAACCCCCTAGTCTCTCTACCTAGTCTTCCTCCAGCTCAGTGATCTCAGATCCTCTGCTGAGGTGGAATAAGACATAGAGGTGGACATCTTTCATCACTTGTAATTTCAGATATGAAGGGAGGGAACAGGATGCAATTACCTAGTTTTAAGGCATGGAGATACTCCAGGGCACATGGGACATTTGCAAGGTGATAATAAGCACAATGCAGGACCTGTGGGAGATTTAGAGCTTTCTGGAGCCTTGGCTCATTTAGCCCATGTGCCCTCCTTTACCCATGTCCCCAAAGGAGGAAGAGAGCAAGGTACAGGACAAGATTTGGCCATCTCTGGAACACACCAGAAAAGAAAGGAGCATCTGGCTGGAAGGCCACAGATCTACTGATGTATGTGACCACCTCTGGAGGCACAGAGCTGCATATTGTGTACTGGAGCATCAGTCCTGGGATGGGGTCAGTCATGGGAAAATCACTGCTGGAGAATTGATAGTCATATTTACTTTATCTCTCATTTTTACAGTGTGATGTTAATGATTGATTGCAAACAGCACTGGGTCAAACTCTAATGTCACTGAAGTGCTATAAACTCTGAATAATTCTGATTAAGCTTTTCACCCCTGCAGTTCAGATTGTAATGCTGACAAGATAGAAAACATGGTGGAAGGAATCAGCTAGATTGAGATCTCCTCACACAAAGTCTGGGTGGGCCTCTTACCAGCTGCAATAAAGATATAAAATTATCACATTCCTCACTATAACATTCCTCAAAGTGGACTTAGGAAAGTGATAACCATAGTGCTGTCTTGTGCCATTTAGGAGCACAATTTAGCTGTTACAATAATAATGCTAAGGTGGAAATTTTGCAGCTGGTTGGCTGGCATTCTGTGGAAAGCTCAGCAGCATGCCCTATATATTGCTGGAGATGAGAAGTGCCAGCTTCTTTTTGCATTGCAAAAATGTTCTCCAGCATCTTCCTGCTATGCCTGGGGCTTCTGTTGTGTCATGTTTGTGGTACTCCAGCCTATGTAAGTAGAAATCTCATTTCTGGAGACTCTCCTCAGTGTAGAGTCATCTTATACCTTATCCTGGTTCTATTTTATTCTCTTTCAGGTCGGATACCTCTCCAGCGAACCTGGTAAGTGCTCTGTGAGCTGTTTTCAGTTTTGAAGCATCTCCTTCTACATGCCATGTGCCACCACATCTGAGCACATAATGCTTTGTCTGTCTTGCAGCCACAGATGCTGAAGCTGGGGAGATTGTCAAAGACATTCCAGGCATAAACTTAGGTGAGTTCATGTCTAAAATCTCATAAGGCCTGAAAAATTGTAAGCAAAATGCTGAATTTTCAGTGTGATAAAGAAGACATTGTTGACTAATGGTCAGACAGTTCATGGTAACAAGAGAAACATAATCAAGTGAGCTCTAAATTACCTTCCTTTGTCTGTGTCACATGAATGTATCCTAGAATTGTAAACCTATGTAAAAATGGGATGCAGATGTCTGTCACTTCTGATGCTTGGACAGATTCACAGTGTCAAGGCAGAAACATTGCATAACATGGAAAGCCTCTAGAATCCCACAAGTGTTCCCCACCTTCTCTACATGATTTTTATAGAGTTTTACAAAGTGAAAAACATCTT
Organism: Turnix velox; assembly: GCA_013400935.1. Lineage (NCBI taxonomy): Eukaryota > Metazoa > Chordata > Aves > Charadriiformes > Turnicidae > Turnix > Turnix velox. Next base: position 79,871 of record VZTY01029249.1, read on the forward strand.
AGATGTTTACTTCTATGTGTGGTAAGGAAATCAAGAGGAAAATACACAAAAAGCTGGACTATCTTCCTAAAATATTTCTATATCCTGTAATGCAATTTTTCATTTATTGTTTAATGGTGCACTCACATTATTCCTCCTGATGTGTTACTCAGTATTACTTCATTTTTTAAAGCACAGTCTCACTGTGTGATCAAACTGAACATAGATAATGGTGGCCATCAGATATTTGCCATTAAGAATCCAGACATCACTGAAAAGTAAATATTGAGCAGAAACAACTGTTACTTTGAGGCCTGTCTCTATATTTAGTAAAAATTCTGGTCCTTTACTTTCTGTAGATGCTCAAGGGCATTGACTTTGTATCAATAGATTTGAGGTGAAATATGTTTGGAATTTGATATTTTCTTTACATTATCTTTCCTGAAATTTCAGCTGCTGGACTGGACCTCTTTCAGGGTGATATCTTGCTTCCTGTAAGTAATTAAAAACTTTATCACTCATCATAATTATATTTTTAGTACAAATCAGCCCTCACTAGATATGCCACATGTCTTTTCAGAAAAATCAGCGAAATGCCCTAAGAAATGAGACCTACAGATGGAAGTTCCCTGTTCCCTATATTCTGGGTGATGACCTAGGTAATGCAGATACTTTACTCAGATTTCAGATCCAATCCTTGTTAGCACTGGTGTCACTGTGGTTTTAAAAATCTGCCCTTTTTAGAACTGTTTCTCTCACCTTAAAATTCATTAATGACTAGATAGTTAATTTATATCAAGATCATGTTTTTTCTTCTATATCCATCAAAACACAATTTAAACAAATACAATAATTTTTCTTTGCAGTCACTTTTCTTTTGGTCCCATGTGTTTATCTGTGTGCACACCTGACCTCTCCATTGTGACTGATCTCCATTGTGCTCAAGATGCTTTTCTGACATTTGTCTTTCAGATCTGAATGCCAAAGGAGTAATTCTCCAGGCTTTTGAAATGTTCCGTCTTAAGTCCTGCATTGATTTCAAGCCATATGAAGGAGAGAGATCCTACATATTCTTTAGAAAAGAAAGCGGGTAAGAGTTTCATCAGTTTCTGTTCAGTTCATAGAATTATCAATTCCAATTAATGTCAGTGGTCTTGAAATGTAGTCTAAATCTCTTGTCATGAAAGCAAAGAGGCCATCAGGAAAGGGCCACATCTTCTCCTCTTAGAAACAAAGCTTGGAAGCAGCTGCCTCCCTCTGATATTTAGGTAATGAACTTGGAACAGGCATGGGGTGTTTGGATGATTACTCTCTGGTGAGGTGAAAGTGGATTTTCATCAACTGCTTCCACTTTCTCACCCAGGAGTGTTTTCCACTTCAGTGACAGTTGAAACAACTCACATGTACGTCCTCTAAAATTATCAAGGATACCAACAGCCAGGCTTTGAATACTTTGGAAGACAGGTCAAAAAAGAAAGCTGTGGACAGGCTGGATATTGTAATATTGCTATTTCTCTGGCATAACTTTTCTCTAATGAAAGGTTCTCTCTAAATGGGAAAGAGTTTTATAGTCAGACATTTGGGATTTCAGCAATGGAAAAGACAGTTTAATTTCCTGTATCTAAATGCATTTTGAAAGAATTCCTAGAAAAGCACAAAAATCTTCTCACTGTGTCAGCTATGAATATTTATTTTTCTCCCAGAAGCTCATAAAGGCACTGATATTTCTGCCCTCAGATCCTCCTTGAGTAATATTTCCTATGATATTTCTCCTACAAGACTGCAAGTATCATGATTTTTGACAAGTTTATGCCTGGTACTGGAAATTCCCTGGTAGCAGCAATTCAAACACCATAGGCTCAAGGACTTTCTTTTCAGTATCCACGCTAATGCACTCAGAGGTCCTGTAACAGACTCAACACAGCTTTGTGATGTACATATAAAGCTACAGTCTAAGCAGATGTTCTTCAGCAGTTCCCTCTCACATCATCCTTGGGGTGCCTTAAAAATTTCCTAGTGAATTGATTGAGGGGCTCCTTTCCTCCTCAATCCTGATTAAATTCTACTGAGTCACTGATGAACAGTTGGATCCTCAGAGAAAGATGTGACTTCACACCTGTGGTCAGTGCATTTCATAGCTGCAGTTAAAAAGGACCAAATTCTTTCATTGTAAGTCCTACATCTCTTCCCTAGCCCAGGTGATTGCAAAATAAATGCTCAGTTTGTCCTGACAAGTTTACTATTTCTATGTATGTATTATGTTTCTTGGCATGGTTCTTGTCAAAATGGCAGCTGATATAGGACTGATATTCTGTGGATCTCAAAAATCAGGGGTGAGTGTGTCTAGATAAAGGGTATGCAAATTGCTGGTCTCCTGTGAGTGACAGCAAATGTGTTTCTGAGGCTTAGTCTCTATTCACAGTGGAGTTTCTTGAGAGTATCAAGGCATCGGGTTTAAATAACAATTTATGTTTCTCCTTTTATATTTAAACCTTTTCTGATAAAACTTAAAATCCAGTGAGCCTACTGAGAAGTTAAATACAGAGAAGAAAGCTGTATGTAACAGACAGTAAGATGTCCCCCTTCCTCAGGTGTTGGTCGATGGTGGGGGACCTGCAGAATGGACAGGACCTCTCCATTGGGACAGGGTGTGACTACAGAGCAATTGTGGAGCATGAGATCCTGCATGCCTTAGGTTTTTACCACGAGCAATCAAGGATGGACCGGGATGACTATGTGAAAATCTGGTGGGATGAAATTATTCCAGGTGGGTTTTGACCTTCAAGTCAGATTTTGTGAAGCACAGATTCCTCAGTAGCTTATTTTTCTCCTTAGATTCTAAAGCCTCCTTAAAGATATTATTTTAGAAACAATGGGCAGCACTTTAAGCCCCCTGTAAATCAATCTATAGTTATATAATCTTTCTGGTCAAAGATCAGGAACAGCACTAAAATCAATTCACCTTACTACAGACCTACTCTGAATTTTGGTCCCCTTTTTTCTGTGCACTGTGATGAACTACCCTCAAAGCAAGAAGTCTTACAACATACTTTTGTGAGCTCCATGATGTGCAGAGTCATGGAAAAACTTGACAAAACAGTACCAGTTCTCAACATGTCCTATTTTTTGGGATGACCTGTTACCAGTATAGTCCAGTATACTACCAGTATAGTCAATTCCTGTATTCTGGAGGTTTCTATCCATACAAAATGATTGTGTATAAAACTTTCTCTGTGGCCATTTGAAAGATGCCTTTTCCTCTAAAAGGAAAATAAGGCTGATATGATTACTGTTCTCCATGTGTGTTTCTGCTTATTTGTTCCCATATTAGTGATTTGCAACCCAAATTTAAAGGCACCCTCAATTTAATAATACAATAGGAGTTTTTGTCACAATGCATTTTGATAAACTGCAATGCAGATAGCCATCTAGTAAGAGAAGAGATCCTGTATTTGTGTTCCTATTGACAGAAAAGATAATAAGCCTATTATATTTCAGAGAAAACACACAATACAGCCTGGTGACATTGTCACATTGCTGTGTGGTTTATCTCTTCTAGAGACACATAGAATTTACCCTTTGCCTGGTAATGATCTTAAAAGCCAACATACCTGTGTCCTATCAAGACTTTATCTCCAGCTATAAAAAGTGATGGCTCTTAATTAGAAAAGACTCTTTTCATAAAAGGTGCAATTCAAGTAACATCTCCATGAAAAAAATCTCAGCATTTTATGTGATCTTAAGCTTTAAACTGAAGACCTTTGTTCCCAGAATGTACTTGCGTAAGGGAAGGGAAGTTTTTACACAGAGAAGTTATCATTATCCACCAGTGCAGTGGTGTGATGTTTCTTCTTGGAGAAAGAATTGCAAATATAGTGAAAATGTTTGCAGCTGAAAATGTTGGCAATCTCTCCTTACTTCCATATCAGAGTATGTGAAATGGTTCCCTTCTTCATTCATAACGAAAAACTTTCTCTAAGAAACAAATTATTCTGCCAAGAAACCCAAAGAAATGTGTTTCCAGAAGACATTTCAATAAAAATATCATAGCAATGTTATTGACCTAAGGTGAAAACATTTCCCCCACCCCCCTTCAAATTCCTAATGCATTCTTTGCTTCAAAGAAGAACAGAATCTGAAAGCACTCCAGGACTCTCATACCTGGAGCACTTATTAAGAAACAGAGAGCCTCTCTCTGTCCATGGATGATCTAGTATCCTGGGAAATGTTTGTGTCAATATTCACAGGCTCTGGAGTGGAGGATATTAATCCTTAAACTTGATTCTTTAGGATGTTTAGTATTGGATCATCTAATCTGACCTCCTGTGTATCCCATTCTTTACAGTTCACTGATGTTTTAACCTACTGAAGTCACATTATAGGGTACATACAGAACTGTGATCTAGAGGCACTGCTTTGTTGCTCAAATGTCTTCTTATTGCTAAATTTGAATATTTTATTGTAAAGTTATTGCTTACAAGATTACCAAATGGTTAAAGTAGTTTCCTTCCCAGTTTCTCTAAAAATAAAGCACTTTTTCCAGGCAAAGAGCACAATTTTCTGAAGTATGATGACAGCTTTATCACTGACCTAAACACTCCCTACGACTATGAATCACTGATGCATTATGAACCACTTTCATTTAACAAAAATGAAAGCATCCCTACAATCACAGCAAAGATACCAGAATTTGATGACATCATTGGCCAGCGTCTGGACCTCAGTGCCATTGACTTGGAAAGACTGAATCGCATGTATAACTGCAGTAAGTCATAATTAAACCTTGGCAAACTCTTTGTTGACTCTTGAGCCTGGCTGGTTCTCCTTCCTTATGTCTCATAAGCCACAAAAAATCTTCCTTTTTGCTCTTGAGGAACAAACCTGTGGTGTAGACACCCAAACAATTTATTTCTTCCTCATCCCTCTCTTTGGCTCTGCTGATTGTCATTAATTGTGTTGAAAATCAACTAGTCAACAGAAGTCAGTCTTTTCACAGCTTTTCTTCCATGTTCCTTATAGGGGTTCAGGCATGTGGTTATATTCTGATGGGCAGTTTCATTGAACTTTTGTGAGGTGAATACAACTGTACTTCATCCTGTTTTACTGGAATTTGGTCTAAGTTAGATGATTTTGCACTTGAGATTGGTTGAATCTAGAGTCCAGTGATATCTGATTGGTTGCTAAGCTGGTTCACCACATGATGTTATCACACATGTGAAAACTTACTGTCCCTATGAATCTGTCAACAGAAGCATCAGCTTGCAGGGAAACTCAGACTCCTGGTAACTGGGTGAACTTTATGTGAAGTGGAAGAACAGCTCTCATGCTCATCAAGTAGACAAGTGAGCCATGAAAAACAATAACTTCTAGTTGAGGTTGAATAGAATATCATTGCTGTCTCTCCAAGGCTTAAAAGCAGGCACAATCACCATCGGTCATTGAGTCATATGTTGAGCTGCCACATGACAATTTGCTAACCTTCTGCAAAGTGGCTAAATGTTATTTTTATGTGGGCAATCCCTCCAGGCATCAAATATTTCCTCTTTTGAGGTTTTCATGCTCACGTCTGCTAAAAATATGTCTTCTCTACATATGCTGTGTAAATAAAATCCTCCAAAATTAAAGCAGAGATTATAATTAAATACTGTTTCAGAGGTAACCATGTGTGCTTTTTTTCCAGCTTCAACTCATACCTTTTTGGACCAATGTTCTTTTGAGTCTGAAAATATCTGTGGCATGATTCAAGGCACCAGAGATGATCTAGACTGGGTCCATCAATTGGGCAGTGCTACAGGGTGGGAAGATCACACACTTTCTGGAAGCTGTAGAGGTAAAATTTAAGTAACAGAACACTTTCCTAAGGAAAAGGGGTTAGCTGGAGTAATGATTTCTTGTGCATGTCTGTACTGGTCTGCTTGCTTCAAATACAGTGGCTTTAACAAATTCTCTGGACACACTTAAGAAAACTCAGCACTGACTACTCTGAAAACACAGGTTAAGAAACAATATTTAAGTATTTAAGACACTACTCAGAAAAATCTGAGTTGCAATGTTTCTAGTTAAGCAAAAATTCTATTTTCTTCTCATGTGTTTTGGGCCTGTGAGTATGAGTTTATGGTAGCACTAGCGCTTTCGGTATGATTTTTAACATAGTGGAGTGTTCTCCACAACAGCAAGATAAAAGGGGACAAAGAACAATCTTATCTAGAGGTCTTTTAAATATAACCCAGAAAAGGATTTACTGTAGCTTCCAAAGTCTGAGTAAGAGTTATGTGTCCAGGTGTGGAGCCCTCAGTACAAAAAAGACATAGAGATTTTGGAAAGGGTCCAGAGGAGGGCCACGAAGATGATCAGGGAGCTGGAGCACCTCCCCTCTGAGGACAGGCTGAGGGAGTTAGGCTTGTTCAGCCTGGAGAAGAGAAGGCTGCGGGGTGACCTCATTGCAGCCTTTCAATACCTGAAGGGAACCTACACCTAGGAAGGGAGTAAACTCTTTGAAAAGGCTGACAATAGCAGGACTAGGGGAAATGGATCCAAGTTGAAGGAGGGAAGATTTAGGTTGGATGTTAGGGGGAAGTTCTTTACTAGGAGAGTGGTTAGGTCCTGGAACAGGCTGCCGAGGGAGGTTGTGGATGCCCCGTCCTTGGAGGTGTTCAAGGCCAGGTTGGATGGGGCCTTGGGCAACCTGATCTAGTAAATGTGTTTGTTTGGTGGCCCTGCTAGGCAGGGGGGTTGGAGTTACATGATCCTTGAGGTCTCTTCCAACCCGGGTCATTCTGTGATTCTGTGATTCTGTCCCATGATAAGAATGAAACAGATCTCATAGCAACTCAAAAATGTTGTATTTGCAAATTGAAAGCTTGAGCAGTGCTGGTTCTGGAGGAAAAAGACAGTTTCAAATTTTTTGGTGATGGGACTTTGGGGAGAATTTTCTATTTCAATGGCAATTTTACCCTTTTTTTCAGAGGAAGAAAATCTAAAAAAGTGTAGTGTCAGCCCAAGTCTCAGTGGGTTGGCTTACAGCTGAGAATAAAGAGTGCATCCCAACAGGCAATTCTGAAAAGTAAAAGCCTGAATTATAGACCTTATTAAAAAATTACTTTGGTTGTAAATGTTGCCCAGGTACAGAGTAAAGGAGTCCTGACTTCCAGCACATACCATTGTTCTTTTTTTTATTCTTTGATAAAAGAAATTTTTTAATTGCTGTACCAGGAGGAAACTATTTCTCTTGTGTAACCCACCCACTGGGAAGAACAGAATCTCAACCTTTAAAAATGCTGGTACTAACAATAACTCAAAAAAAACATCTGACAGATTGTGTAATTGCATGTTCCTAATTATTTTCATTCTTTCCCTCCTTTTTTTTTATCCATGTAATATAGTTGCAACTGAAAAAAAAGAATTCAGCTACATTTTTTGAAATTCAATCTCTCTGAAGTAAGCAGTTAACTTAGAATCATAGAATGGTTTAGGTTGGAAGGGACCTTCAAGACCATGTCCAACCTCCCTGCCATGGGACAACTCCCACCAGACCATGTTGCTCAATGCCTCATCCACTTGGAATCACAATTCCTCCAGAGAGGGGGCATCCACAACCTCTCTGGGCAGCCTGTTCCAGTGTCACACCACCCTCACAGTAAAAAACTTCTTTCTTATATCCAGCCTAAATCTACCCTCTTCCAATCCATTATTCCTAGTCCTGCCACCCTGTACCCTAACTTACACTTATACTTTAGCATGTAGTGACTTGATGCAACGTAAGAATTGATGTTCTTTGAAGAGTACCCCCCGTAGAGAGAGTTAGATGCCTCTGAGGATCTTTGGAGTACCTGGATGAACTGCATGAGTAAGGATTGTCTCTCCTTTTGGAGACTTCAAAGCTTCATTAACTCCATCAGGAATTCAGTTGTTTTATTAGAACTCCTTGTGCATTCACCCCAAGTGGGGCTGAATATCAGGTTTTTAAGACAGATGTATTGTATTATCCCAATGGGTTATTGACTTATAGCTGGCTAAACTGCAAGAGGGAAAGAACAGTGTAAAGCTTAGAGAGGAGTTGGCAGCCTGGCTGTGGATTTGATGCCTGTATTCTCATCCTGAAGTCTGCTAAGGCCATACCCTAACTGCCACAGATGCTTAATGTTGCCATTCTTATAAAAAAGGAAGTAGAGCCTAGATTGTCCAGGGCTTTGATACCATGAAGTGAATGAATGAAGTACCAGAATAAGGCTCAAAGCTCTGTTTTCACTTGGAACAACAGTGATCATACTTACACAAAACATACTTAAGCTGAACATCAATTTAGCTTATAAATTTAGCTTATAGGTGTGCATGCAGCAATGAAGTATCTCTGGGTATGAGTTCAAAGCACAGGAAATGGAGAATATCATCTTGACATGGTTATAATGAGCAAGACAAGCATCTTGAACAGCTCTCCTCAACATGTAGGTCCACTTGCAGGTTTAACTGGTGATACCCCAATTGTTAATTTGGACAAGAATCCAATGATCCAATCTCCAGTGAAGAAAAGTTTTACTCAGTGTCTAAAGGGATTTCACTTATAAATTTAATCATAGTCTGCAAGGAATAACTAGACCAACACAATTCAGGTATAATCTGACAAGTCCATGTGACACCAAGATAAGATGTGCATGCAGATAGTCACTCCCTTGTAAATTTAAGGATAAAAGCAGGCATTTCAAAACTAAAGAACAATTTAGATAATGTTAGTGGGAAATTAATAGAGGGGTAGGGATTCTTAAATATTTTCCCCAAACTGAGAAATGTTTTTTTTTGCCACAAGCTGTAAAAAAGATCATCCTCTTCTTCCTGTTCAAGGTCAAGAGAGTTTTCCGTGTCATGAGATTTATCATTGATAAGAAATTACCTTACTGTTTACATGATGATGTAGCATATTTTTCTAAGATCTTATCTTTAGATTATCTTTACTATAAAACAAGTAAAAAAGAAGTGTACTAGTTACTTGCAGTCATCACTGAATCCTCTGTCTCAAATCTCTGACATTCCTGAGGACTTCAACTAAACTAACTAAAAACTAACATAAGCTGCCAACAATGAGTTCCATGCATATGGTAAACTACTAGACCTGTTCTTATTCTGGTCTGTCTTGGATGATGATCACATATAATTTCCTCTACTATTGTGTGAAGTACTACAATTCTGCCTACTCAATTTATAATTTAAGCTGATAATGATAGATTTACACCATGCAGCTAGCATGGTGTAGTTCCCTATGAGGACAGGCTGAAGGAGTTGGGTTTGTTCAGCCTGGAGAAGAGAAGGCTCAGAGGGGACCTCATAGTAACTTGTCAGTCCTGAGGGGGTCCTACAGAAAGGCAGGGGAAGGAGTTTTTAACATAATATCGGATGGGAGTACTAGAAACAACGGATGGAAATTGGAGGGGGGTTGGTTTAGACTTGACATAAGAAAGAAATTCTTTACAGTGAGGGTGGTGAAACATTGGAACAGGTTGCCCAGGGAAGTTGTGGATGCCTCCTCTCTGGAGGTGTTCAAGACCAGGCTGGACAAGGCACTGGGCAGCCTGGTCTAGTGGGAGGTGTCCCTGCCTATGGCAGGGGGGTTGGAACTCGATGATCTTTGAGGTCCCTTCCAACCCAAACTATTCTATGATTCTATGAAATCTGGAAAAAGATAGTGACACTCTACACTTTCTTCCCAGGTGTTGGCTATGTCATGCACTTCAGCACCAGCTCTGGCCAGGCAGATGAGGTGGCAGTCCTGGAGTCTCGGATCCTTTATCCAAAGAGGACTCAGCAGTGCCTCCAGTTCTTCTACAAGATGACAGGAAGCCTTTCTGACAAGTTGATCATCTGGCTCAGAGAGGATGATGGCACTGGAAATGTTCGCAAGATGAGGAAAATTCAAACTTTTCAAGGTAATTCTGTAAATACGGAGGACCCGTACAACATTAAGGGATGCAAACTTGTCTCACAGATTCCACTAATGCAGTGTATTTCCTCAGAAATCAAGATTTCCCCACAGCAACTAGAGTACCTTGTGAAACAACTAAGTTTTTTAGTATTATGTCAGGGCATTTAGCAGTGAAATTGTGGGTTGTAATGGTGTAAGTTAGGTGCTCCACAGCAGAAGTCAAAGCATTCCTTATAATGTTATGTTACACTCAGTGATTTAGAGTGACCCCAAACTCTATCAGAGATAAATTGACTAGTTATGACTGTTACATGGTCCAACACTCAGTTTTTAGGATATAAGTACCTGTACTCATCTGCAATAAATAAGAGTCCTGTCTGAGTTTCATATGGTTGTAAATATAAAAAAATATGTGATTTTGGAAAAGTGAACTGAGCTCCCAGTTTGGGTGATTTAACTAAATAAGCCAAATTCAGCCACTGTGGCACTGTTTATGTTATTGAAACCCAAGGCCCATGATAACATGACTATACCAGTCTGTGGGAGTTTGCAGAAAAGGATAAATACCTGGAAAAGTGGCAGCAATGCTTATTTCTAATTGTTCAGGTCATTGACTCTCATTCATTTGGTCTTGACCTTTGGTCTGTTCCATTTATACTAGATACTGTCATTTACTAATGTATGAAGAGTTCCTAATTCATTGTGCCCTGAGCACTTAGAAGGATAAGGCAATGTGAGTATATTATAATCACCATATCAGTTTAGGACCTCTAGCCTTCAGGACTCTGTTGTCTAAAAAGCAGCTGCAATGGATGTCTGAAAATAAGCTGCTTCATAATATCACTAACCATGCTGATGTAGTGTTTTGCTTTCTTTTTACCAAAGCTGATAATGACTCTAACTGGAAAATTGCCCACGTAACCCTGGATGCTCAGAAGAAGTTCCGTTACCTCTTCCAAGGACTAAAGGGCAACCCCAGCGCTTCATCTGGTGGGATTACTATCGATGATGTCTCACTGACAGAAACCCCCTGTCCTACAGCTGTATGGGTCATTCGCAATTTCAGCCAAATCCTTGAAAGGAATTCAAGTGAAATCATTCAGAGTCCTCGGTTTTATAGCCCTGAGGGTTATGGTTTCGGTATAAGTTTGTATCCTCACTCCAGAATCAGTGGTTACACTCGTGTTGGCCTTCACTTGTGCAGTGGAGAGAATGATGGTGTTCTGGAGTGGCCAGCTCTGAACCGACAAGCTGTTCTCACTGTGCTGGACCAGGACCCTGATGTCTTGAAAAGGATGTCCTCAAGCAAAAGCTTCACCACAAACAAAAACCAAGTTAGCTCAGGTAAGTGGTGTCTGTGAGGAGGAATGATGAAAAAAAAAGCTAAGGAACCTGAATCAGGGGATTAAGCATAGGACTCAAGAGACAGGCAACTTGGGACTGCATTTCCTGATTTGGGGCACTTATCTGTGTATGACCCTGAATTCTTGTCTACTAAAGATAATCTGTTTTGAAAAGTGACATGTAGAAGGTTGATGTTATTACAAACAATCCCTAGGATATCTGAGTTTTACTCTAAATGTTGAGCTCTCCTCAGAACTGGCCATTTCCATTCTAATTGTGGTTTTCCCATTGTGACAGGTGACATATTGACACAGGATGCTGTATGTCAGCAGGGTGATATATTCCATTACTAAATCAGCAATAACTTCAGTTAAAACTGCATTTTGGAGCCTTCATTAATTTGACCATAGGTTCAAGGTGTGAATGCACAGGGTTCACACTGTAGCTGTATTTAAGAGATTTTAAAACACCTGAAACCCCAGTGAAGCCAGGCTGCAAGACAAAGTCTATCTTTCTTGCCTGGGTGTAGCTTATGAACTCTATCAAACAAGGGCTACCTTTTAACTCTGAGTTTATATAGTGTATAGCACAGTAGTTCAACATCCTCCCTTGGGATGGATGTGTTAATTAAAAAAAATAAAAGCAACAGCACAATACTGAGTGTGTACAAAGTACTGGAGATTAATCTCCTTCCCTCTAACTGAGGTTTTGAACCTTAGGTATGAATATGTTTAAGAGAACCATAGCAATGAACAAAATTTGCTAGGTTCTAATCCACAGATACTTGAAAACTGATGAGAGATTCCTGCACAGGACAGAGCTCTGAGCTAATGACAATGGGGAGATAACTTGTATTTGGTTAGTCCTCAGTGAAGGGGGAATTTCAGTAACTTCATGTGAACTGAGTCCTCCTCTAGGGTACTGCTGGAACCCATAATTTTTCATTCCTCTGTGACTTGTTTGGGCTTTTCAGTTATGGACTTGATTTTGCAGCACAAATCCCATTTAACACTGCAATGTACAAACAGCAGTATCGTACTTTCAGCTGCAGAACTTTGTGTTTCTCGTTCATCTCTTGTATTCTCTTTGCAGGTGCAAATGGAACCTTGATGTGGGAGAAACCATCAGTTTCTGGGCAATTTGATGCTACATGTGGCTGTTACAGAACTGAGAACTGGGGATGGACTAACTTTATATCCCACAGCCAGATGAGACGAAGAAACTTTCTGAAAAATGATGACTTGATTATTTTTGCAGAATTTCATGGTAAAGGCCCTCTTCCTGATTCTTGTGACAAAAACAAAATAGATGGTCCTTTATCTCTTTACATGCATTCAAGTAACTTTTGCCACCTGTCTCTGAGGCATCTTTTCTTCTAATGGGGACCAACTTTTAGAAGCATTTCTATGTCCGAATTCCAGGTGGCTGATGTTGGTTAAAGTAATTGTGAGTCCAGAGGAATTTAAATGGCAATGATTTGCTGAAGGTTTTCTTAGACACCTTCAAGCACCTTAAGCACTAGCTGTGTCTATTTCTAAGCATTCGACATACTAAAAGGCCATGCTTGCTGTGTTTATTTTCAAACAGAACAGCTACACTTAGCATAATTTTTCAAAGTGCCAGGAGTTTACCTAACTAGTGAACATAATTTCAGTATTATTTTCTATCTTGTGCTTTAAATATGCAGAACTTGCTCTGGTACAGCAAGAGATCTGTAAAGAGCATGTGGACAAGGTATACCCTGCAGTCCATTAAGTACCCCATGAGCCCCTGTTATGAAGACTACTACTGACAGGATCATTTGCTGTTACCTGATGTCTTTTTCCCCTCTTCTCTTTTTTAAAAAGATATAACTCACCTCAATAACACTGAAGTCCCTGTGGAACCTGTACACTCTGCCTTCAAGGAAGGCCTCATTCTTGAAAGGCAGAAGAGAGCAGCCCAGGATATGGAGCCTGTTCAAGACCAGTTTCCCTTTCTGCAAGACCCTTGTGACCCAAACCCTTGCCAGAATGATGGAGTCTGTGTGAATGTGAAAGGGAGACCAAGCTGCAGGTACCACAGACCTCTCTCCTGCTTGCATTGACTTTCTTCTGAGCCAAATGACACAGTCCATAAGTATTCAGAGTTACAGACCTCAGATGTCTGAGCTACTAGGTTTTCAAGGAACAGTAGAAACAAAACACTTCACTGCACTGACTGGTTTCTATTTGCAGATACTTTGTGGGGAGGTAAAGAACTGTCATTCCATCGTGCTTTCTGGGGGTATAAATAGACACCAAACAAAGTGGGGATGCTGTGATATGAACCCTCTAATGGGGACTGCCCATTCAGGATAGTGCATGTGAGGACCTTGAGGTGGGCCTGTTGGGCAAGACAAAACTCCTGATCCATGAGAATCTGTGCTTTATTTTTCCAGGTGCCCATCAGGACATGCGTTCTTCTTCACTGGTGAGAGGTGTCAGTCAAGGCAGGTCCATGGGAACATTCTGGGAATGACAATTGGTGGAATTGCTGGAACTATTGTCTTAACCATTGTCCTCATTTCTGTGATGACTAGAAAATAAAGACCTGCAGGGGGTTAAGTCTCAGCCTGGTATTTTTCCATAGTTCATAAGACATCAATTTCCAGTGAAAAATACAACCTGTGGAAGACCAGCCAGCATGTGGATGAAATGTTTTATCAACATCTTGGCAGCAAAATGTTTGTTTTGTAGGACTTGTCAGTTAAAGAGCACCACATAGAACTGCTGTATAATGTTTATACATCATAATGTTCATATCCTGTCTCTCCTGTGTATTCCTTGAATTTCATTTCTTCATCCAATAGCAAGTCGTTGTGCTAGAAATCCATGTATTTAATCTCAATTGCAGCTCAAAGTTGGATTAAATATCTGATAGAACCTCTCAAAACACTGACAAAAGTCATAGAGAAGCACACTTAATAAGATTCTAGAAATGTTTCTATAGAAATGATTCATGGAGCTGAGCTGGTTTGCAAAAACTTAGCAGATATTACTGAGAACCCATGGTAAAATTCTACTATGTATTTTTGACCAATTCTCTATCAGGGAAATAATTCCATATTAAAACTAGGTGAAAACTATGGAATTAAAATTCCATACCTCACTTCAGAAGGCTTTCAAATATTCAAGTATGAATCTGTGCATAATCCAAAGTGGTTTTAAACAGCTCTCAACCTCCCTTGATTTCAACAGGCAGTAGATGAAATTGGACCAGAGCATTGGTTATCATAGGACTGGATCTGCAGCATTTGCCATTAAATCCATAACCCTTTGGAAAACACAAGTCAGGGAGAGGAGTACAGGGAGATGAAAACCAGGTTTATAATACTGGTGGGTGCTGGATGAGGTGCTAACACCCTAGAATTTATTGCGCGGGGCAAGTATGTCCCAAGATGTCTGCTTTTAAAGGCTCTGACAGTTTCCACACTTGAAAACTGGTTCCCCAGGTTCCCCTGAACTAAGTTTTGTGTTGTCTGCACTACAGACCAGAAAGTGTTGAGAATGCAAATGACAAATAACTGCAGGGTGAAGCTGCCCTTGTACTTATCACAAAGCTGTCACAAGGGATGGAAGCCAAGGGGAAGACATGCTCTCATGGCAGCAGATGCTACAAACACAGCTAGTTTCTGCTTGTTTTCACACTTGGTTCATCCTAGTGCTTACACCAGACCTGAAAGTAAAGACAAACCATCCAAATAATGGCTTATTTAATTAAGGTATTATCAACAAGTTTATACTTGTTACCTCTTACTGTTTGCATTTGGAACAAAATCAAATCAAAATACAAACATCAGCATTTCCTGTTACATGTCTGATATGGCTGGACCTTAACACAACCATCTGGAATAGATGAAATGTTCTTTGGAAACTGATGATTAGGGGTTTTTGCACCTAAGTTTTGTATGAAGGAGAAAAAATTGGTTTAGGTGCAAATACAAGCAGTATCTGAGGAGCTGGTGACATTTGCTCATGGCCAAAGCACATATAGGTCTTTGTTTTCTGATCAAACATGCATTCATTTTTTCAAAACCAGAGAACCTTTCCAATTCTTCTTTGCTTAACTCGCACCACTTTCTTGAGGGGTGTGAATTCCTCTGTGAGATGACAAATCCCATTATCTCTAAGCTCCACTAAAATGTTTTCAGTGCAAAATATCAGTAGTTGCGTGCCTCAGCCTTACTTGTGGTGGAGCTGCGACACCTGCAGCCTGGGATGGGTTTGCAGCTGCTGATAACCTTGTGTGCGAACCTGCCTTGTTACAGTTCCTCAGCCCGGGCAAAACAGCAACCAAGGCTGGGGTAAAAGGGATTGCAGAGAACTTCATGGTGATTGCTGGGGCATTTCAAAATGTAAACAATGCAGGTGCTTGCCAAATTAATATCTTGCTCCCCCTTTTCTCTGACACATTTTCTGCTGGTGTAAGAAATGAACTCTTTTTCTAATCCTACAGAGCATCCACTGCAGACCATTTCTTATGTGGATGTTCCCTCATCCAAGGGTGGGACTGGGACAAGATGGTTCTCATAGACAAGGATTTTCTTGTTGTTAACAAGACATCTACCTCATCCTTCCCCAATGTGGCTGACTGCTGCAGAACAAGAGTTCTCACTGGAGGACTGATTTGGACATCTCTACTCCAGGGAAGGTTGTGGACATAGCTTGTTTTAGGTCCTTCCTGAAGAAGGGGTGGACAGAATGTCATCATCCCAGCCCCTGGTGAGCCCCAGCCAGACTTTCATCACCTCTGTGATTCTGTCCTTTCCAAGGCATACACTTTCTCCTAACAACAGATGATGATAGGGTGAGTGGAAGAGATTACATCAGCAGAATGCACTGTGTGCACAGAGAGTGGGTTTAGGGAGCCCCTAATCTGGGGGGCAGAGATATGTGAGGACTGGGTATGGGGTGAAGATTGTGGAAACTTGAGTGATTAGAAATAGAAGAGAGTTGGTAGGTACAGGACACAAGACTGTGAGGAAAAAAAAAATCTAATTTCTTCTGCTCATGGAATTAATCAATCCACTTGAGGTCAGTGGTGACATGCAGTTGGACATCCCTTGCTCACAGGGCACTTTGTATATAAGCCATAGGAGTGACTCTTTATTCTATCTTTCCAAACCTGACTTTTCCAAAATGTCTCTCTTTCCTGAATCTATTTCCTGAGGGAATATAAGAAATAAATATGCTGGACAGAGTGAGCTGTGAGAAGATCAGAGACTAAAAGCATAATTGATTTTGTGGTCCAAAAAAAGGACTCTGAACTCCACAACTGTAAACTCCAGTTCTGGGGCACACGGATTTTCACTGGCCACTTCAGTGTGGATAAAGCAGACTTGGGGTCTTTTTATTGTTTATATTGCAAGTACTCAAATTCTTTATAGAATGAGGACTGAAATCTAGGCTTGAAGCCTGTATAAATGTTGTTCAGCAACTGTAAGACCAAACTGTTGTCCAAAGGCAAATTTTTCATTGGAATGTGGGAAGGTCTGATTTTCACATTTCCACTGGCAATACAGCTCAAAGAGATTCTGGATTTTCAAATACTTTTTAAGCTCTGAGTTGAAGTTCAAGTGTTATATCTACATCTTCAAGGGAAAAGAGACTGCTTGCAGTGTAAATAAGACATTTCATTGATGCGTGTTCATGGTCTTCAATCATCACCACCTTCCCATACTTAACTGCCACAGATGCCTGTAATTGTAAGCTACAGGTTCCCATCCTGGTTTATTCCAAAGTCCTGGGAACAGGTTCCCCACTGGGAAGCACAGGCCTGATTTCCCATCAGCCAATTGGAGCTGTACTACCTGGCAGCAGTCAGGATACTGGCCTGAAATCTAAATCTTCTATCTAAATCTTCATCTTTCATCTTCTACACTAAATTTTGTAAAATCTCTGTGTTAGATAGTCGTAGGCTCTCTCATAGTCCTCTGTTTAAGACATGAGTCCTGCCTTTCTAAGTATACAGGATTGGAAATAACTTGGAAATTCCACAAAGGTAATATTAGAGCAATAATTTATAGAAAACCTTTCATCCTGCCTGGCCCATGGTGGTTTATATTCACTGCAGAGTCAACTCTCTCAGCCCTCCAAGAGTGCTTCTCCTCTGAGGGGATACTCAAACATCCAAACTTTACTCCTGACACACTTAACATTACTATGCATTAAATAAAGGCAGTCCACTCTGTGGTACAGGGCAGCAATCATCTCTGTCTTACCACATTACATATCAAGGGAAAGACAATTGTAGTTCAAGATAGAAAGCCTCCTTTTGTTTAAAAAAGGGCTGCATGGAGCTTTCAGTACATTCCATCTGAAAGAAGGCCACACAGGAATCATTATGGTCTTCATTTTGTCCAAGTCAAAAGTGAAGATCTGAACTGGACCTTCTCAGTTGTGACTCTTTGGTTGCAGAAAGTCTTAAATAGGAAGTGGAGAGTGCTATACCCTATAGCCCTTCCAGAGTCCAACATAAAGGCAGGAGGGAAGCTACAAGATACTCTTCTATCTACACAAGCTTTTGGAATCCAGTTCATAGAGTTGACAGTGGAAATAGTAAAACCAGTATAAAACAAGCTGTGTATAGCACTGCAATTCATGGCTCAGTACTGCGTAGTGCTAAGCACTCTCTTAAAGGCTGAGAATTCTTCACTCCCAGTGTCTTTCTCAGCACCTGAAGACCTTTTGATCCTTCCAAGCTTGAATCACCTTGTCAGCTCTTCGGGGATTGGCAGCCCCTGTAGAATTCCTCTTCTCAATGTTTCCCTGCCTTACACATTAACCAGAAATGATTATTCCAGAAGAAGGCACCAAGGCACAGTTTAGTCCAAGTGGCACCAAAGCCCACTTCTTGGTGGCTCACAGGTGCTTTTTTTCCTGTGTCTTGGAAAGGGCAAAGGTCCTTTCAAAGTTACATGGTTTAAAGTTTGAGGTGCCTCAGTTAAGCAAAGAATATGCCTTAGAAGTGTTTTCACAGGAGGAGCTGGATGGCTCTGAAGATGATACTCTGTATTTTCCTGGAAAGCAAAACACAGTGGTTAGACATAAGGACAGATAGCTTGGAATACACTGACACTGCAAAATAACAACAGTCAGACCTGTCATGATGACTCAGGTGGCTGTGACTTGATCTATAGCCCTGATATTAGCTGGATTATGGCAATACCAACAACCATAGAAATCAGTTCAGTGACTCAGCCAGAAAATGTCAGCTTGAACCCATGGTCATGCCATAGGGTAGCAATTTACATAAATGGAGTTGTCTTTCTTGAGTATGAGGATGCATCTAGAATGCATACCCTTGAGGCAAACATCAGCTCCCTCTGTTATGTGACCTTGGGGCCCTAAACTAGGATCCCAGAGCACAAAGCCCAAGAGCAGGGCCTGAAATAGTGCTAATAGTGGAGTTTCAGGTGGCAGCAGCATGGGCTGCTGTGGGCAAGTCTCACTTTTGGGGGTGGTTTCATTCTCAGTGTATCTGGCCGGTGTGCACATGTAAGCTTACAGTATAACTTCTTCCATTATCTGACTAAAAAACAGACTTTTTAAAAATGCTACATTAAACTCCCTCATATCCTACTTTGACCAGATGTCACCATCTTCTCTGAGCAACCATTGCATGCAAAAGTTGCACATTTAGGAACAAAATCAAAATTACTCATATTTTTAGCAGTGCTTCTGGCAAAACTTAGTAATAACTGAACTGGTGATGCCCACAAAATAACTGCCAGTGAACTTTGAGAGAGAGAGAGACAGTTTCAAGGTAGTGAAGAGGACATTAAATGAAGTGAGGAGCACTGTGTCATGATACCATTGTGCTCAAAACTTAAGCTCAGAACTGATGAAGTGTGACACCATCCAATACCTTGTTTACTGTTGACAATTATGCTGCTACCATTATGCTAGTAATTCCAATTACTTCATCCTCGGAAATAAAATATGGATGGATGGATGGATGGATGGATGGATGGATGGATGGATGGATGGATGGATGGTTGGACAAATAGATTGACAGATATCAGGATAGGAAGATCCTTAGAGAGACAACAGAGACAAAGTCTTGTTTGTGCTTCAGCAGAAGAGATCTATTGTCACATACCTGTTTTCCCGCATAAGTTGTTAAAGGTTCTTGAAAATGGATAGCTCATGGCAAGCATGGGCGTCACTAGGATCAGCGAGGATGACTGAAAAAGAGAAAATAGCTTTTTGTCATGAGGCTAAAGTTCCCTTTGTAGCCACATGTGGAGGGAAAAAAAAGGGTTAGAATGAAATGTTGTTCAGGAGTGCAAGCAGGTAGTCCCCATAGGAACAATTTAGATTTTTGTAAGGCATCAAATTCACCCATTTGCACATTTATGATGACAACAATAAATAAACTTTAAAAGATTCAACAGGACACAACCTGTATCTGTTGTCTGAAGAACATGGCTTATGCTCCCGATTCTGTCATATCAGACAGTAAAGAGTTATGGTTCCTTATGTGAAGTAGTATATCCATACAGATTGCCAGAAATAGAAGATTTATATGTTTGGAGTTGGTCCTTTGAGGCCAACACCCTGAGATAACCAGGCGCAAATCTATCTTGACACACTAGAGGGCACTGGAACACAGCTCTCTGCAGGCCGATGGTCAGGAAGAAACCTTGCTGATAAAACGAAGTTTCTTTTTCGGGTCTGGTAATGGTATTCTTCCAAAAGATGTAGTAAAAAATAGCTCGGAAAATACATTTTTTTTCTGTTAAATCCCTCTCCACTCATTAGGCTAATCATGATGGGGGAAATCAGGCAGTTCTGTGCATTGCCACCAATGTCTTGAGGTGGTAGAGGAAGAAAGTAAATGAATTGCATCGAAAAAATTTGATTGAAGACTTTTATATTGCTTAATTTTTTTCCTTATCAGCAGAAATGACAAAGAAATGTGCTAGTTCCCACTGACTGGGACAGCTTCCATGGTGTCAACTAGAGCTGCAAGTGTCTGGCCCAGGACATTCTGTCTGAAAAGGAATTCAGATTTGTAATCCAAGACTTCACAGCTTGTTCTTTCTAGTTTACTCTACTGGATATGTCTGTACAGGAGGGAATGAAGGAACTGACGTGCTTAATGGCAGTTGTATTGGTTATTCCTGCCTGCCTCCCAGTTTCCTGGAAAACTGGAATTTTTCCTGCAGTCAGAATAGCACCACATTGAGCAGATGTCACTTTCAAGCCTGAAAGAAGGAAAAATGCAATAGGAAATATTCCTGTGCAGGGGTCATCCATCTGCACAGAACACTGGAATCACTGGAGTACCAGCTAAAAAAATCCAGGTGGATGATTCTGGGAATCCTGAATGAAGAAAAGTGAAAAACCACCTCTTTCCTGTCTTGTCCTGAGATGGAATTTGAACATGGCAGACAGTTGCAGCTCTGTGCTCTACTCTGCTAATAACAGGCTGCTTCCTCTGGGGTCTTCATCACGTTGCTGGAGAGGACACGTGCACAAGCCACTACTGGGTTCAGTACTTGTTCAACTTCTTCCTTAATGATGCAGATGATAAGAAATGTGCAGGCTCACCACATCAGCAGATGATGCAAAGCCATGCAAAACTAGTAGTGGTTGATAGATCAGATGGGTCTGCTGCTATTCAGATGGATCTCAACAAGCTGGAGGAGGGGGATGACAGAAATCTTATGAAGTTCAGCAAAGGGAAGTGCAAAGCTCTCCCTGTGCATGGGGAGGAACAACCCCATGCACCAGGACATATTGAGGGCCACCAGGCTGCAACTGCATAATGACAGAGACAGACTTTTCTCACTTGTGCCCAAAGACAGAGGAAAGGCAGTGGGAACAAACAGAAATACAGGAAATCCTACTTTAAAAGAAACTTCTTTACTCTGAGGGTGATAAAACACAGGAAAAGGCTGCACAGAGAGATTGTGACATCTCCATTCTTGGGGCTACTCAAAATCCAGCTGGACATGGCCCTGAGTTCTAACTAACTGTTCTCTGTGTGGGAGGTTTGTATGATCCCAGTGATCTCTGAAGATATTTTTGAACTTCAGCAGTACTATGATTCTTGTAGAAGCTGGAATTAATGCGGCTCCTCTGAGCTGATAGCCCAGCCTTAACAGATTCCTTAATTCCTTGGATGCTGTGTACCCATCTCTCTTAATTAAAGTATTAAATCTGCTTCCCAGTTCTTTAACAATACTTCTACAGGCTTTTTTCAATAAACCCTGTTCTGATACCAATATAAAACTAAGCTCTGTTGTTGTATAAGAGTGATGCTAGCATATATCACCATTTTATTTCTTGTCCCATGTGAAGGGGCTTGGATTATGATGCCATCAATCCATTACCCATCCTAGAATAGTATCTTTGGTGAGGATTTATAAATGCAGGATGGGAAATAATTTATTTATTAGGATACACAGTGTTATCCATCCTCATGCAGCCATTCCAAATAGATGTATCATTTTCCTGTAGTGATGAACACACCTTTGGCATCAGCAGGAAAAGGATAACAAACAGCTCTGTAGCTTCATCAAGTCTTCAACCACAGCCCTCTCTTAGGGGTCTTGGGTCAATGAGCCACTGTGTGGTTGGCCTCCTAAATTCTGCTTTAGGAGATAAAAGCATTTGAATGTGTGTTTTTCCTCCTTTGCTGAGAGTTGAGAGACTTTCTCTGGCAGTTGCTTTATACTATAAAGAATTTTGCATTTGGTGGGATTCAAGGATCCTCTGTCTCAACCACTATTTTCATCAGTGTCTTTATCCCTTAAGCCCAAATTGAAATGGAAGGAATTCCGTTTAATCGTAAGAGAAAGCTTTTTGGTTTTTTTCTTCAAGGTGAGAGTTGCAGAGCACCACAGAGTCCAAAGTGGACTCCCCATCTTTAGAGATACTGAAACCTGATAGAACAATGCACCACACATCCTGCACTAATGTAACCCGCTTTGGTAGGGGGTTTGTATTAGATTATTTTTGGAGGTCCTTTCCAACCTGAAATGTTCCATATTGCTGTGACACCTCTGTTCAGCAGGAGCACTGTGCATGTTTCTGTCCTAACTGTACTTCTTAGCAGTCAAAGTATGGAGGTGCTGTGCAGATTTTATTTTTTCTTTTAAAGATGGAAGTGATTATCCCTTTAATGTGAATGGCCATCCTGAGCAGTAGCATTTCCACAAGCCCATTCAAGCTGTGCTTAAATGCAGAGGTGAGTGCAAGAGGCACCGGATCAAGAAAGTCTATGGTGAAGGGAGAGAATCCTCCAAAGACCTGACTTAAGGAGTCAGACCATGTTGCAACAGTTTTTAATTTCTTTTAGGTACTGAATTTTGTATTAAATGCAGGAATTTTCTGTCTATGGAACCCAAGTCTCTCCTCTTCCAAGAATAAGTCCAGGCCGCTTGGTTCCAGAATCGCATTCATTTACGTTCTATATTTTGTTGTTGAAATCTGAGTCTTTGCTGCACATGGACATGATTTTGACAAAAGATTCATACTTCCTCCTCTTTGCCACTCCCAGCATAGACCAAAGCAACCTGTCTCTTTGTCTCAGGAGTTCAAGCTGCAATATATCAATCCTTCCTGTTCATAGCTGATGAGCCAGAAGTGCTCTTCACATTTGTCTTAGATTGTAAATAAATAATGGTGTCACTGAAATTTCCTGTTTTCTAGCTTGAAGTTTCAGTTACAGTTTGATTTATTTCTTGTGGAATTTCTAGCAAATGTACACCAAGTTCCTCTCTCATTTTTTACCAGGTATAGGACAAATAATCAACTGTGAAATAGGGGATATATTTATATTTATGTTGTTAGAGTCTTTCTCTGACTAATTCTAATAGAAAATTCAGACTTCAAAGTTCATTAGAATTAAAAGACACTTGGAGGATTATAGAACACTGAGACATGTTCTTAGGTCAAGATTCTAACCTTTGACTGCTGTGAGGTCCATTTGGACGCTGAATTCCTCTTCAACAGGGCCTCTTGAATCTGTTTGTTAAAAAAAACCAAAACATAATCAATTAATAAATGCAGCAATTGTCTTCAAATTCTGATTATATTTTCACATAATGTAGGAAACAGTTTGAATTCTTACCTTCTTGTCCCAGAGAGTCCCGAACACCAAAATGAATAATCCCTAGGAGACAGATTGTTACATTTAATTTGATGACAGTTTGTAGTACTTCATAACTATCTCAAAAGTTGTCCATGTTGAGTATTTAAACTCTGAACTCTTTGATAGAGGGTATTTTTCTAACTAAGTCTTCCTTAATGACTGCTGATATGGAAGGAGTTCTCCAGGCCTCGACTCCTTAAAATGTCCATATCTAGACTACAAAAGTGACAGAGAATGTCTGCTAGCACTAAATATATTTGGAATTAGGGGTGTTTGTGTATGGATGACATGCCCTTCTTATGCTCCCTAGATAAGGGAGCAGGTTCACAAAGGAAAAAGCTAGAGAGCTTGGTCTGAGGCATGCAATTTGAGGCCATTCTTAAAAGAGAGAGTATCCATAAATGTTGCATCCTTAAGAAATCCAGTTGTATTGGGAATCTGCTGGTCACCTAAATATGGTGCTGTAAAAATCTCAACTTTATGTAGAATTGTATGTGAACTCTCAAAAATATGTATTTTTCTTATTTCTTCTCTTTATTACTACTACTACTTAGCTGTTCTTGGTGACATTCATGCTGTTTATACTTCCCTATTACTTCACCCCATGAAGCACAGTATGATCTTCCGGAATGAAGTTCTTCCCGAATCTACTGACAAACTTGGATGTTATCTTTTTGTCAGTTTTATCTATAAGGCACATCTGTTAAAGCTGCTGAGAGCATGAAATATGACTGAATTCCTAGAATAGGTTTCCAAAGAGCCTCTTGGGAATCAGGATGTGTAAGGAGACCATGAGCTTTCCCAAGATATTTTTATTCTCCTTTCGATCACAGCACTAGCAGATTGTCACTAAGAAGTCCATAGGGGAAACAAAACCATACATAGGTGTAACTCACCTGCAAAGCATTGAGCAGAGCAAAGAGGATGTGGAAAGCTTGATGGCTGTTTTTGATGATGGTGGCAAGGCCAAATCCCCAGGTGAGGCCTAGAAGTGGTGTCAAGATGGCCACACTTTTGCCTATATGAAACAAAGATTTCCTTTCCTGTCTGCTCGACCTATCCCCAATAGTCGGTCTCAATATTTTTAATATAACAACCGCGGTGATGAACAAATTCATAACCACAATAACCAGGGCAGGTATGACAAAGGCCAAGAGAGCTTTGCTGTCCTCCCAGTTGAGCCAGCAGACACCCTTTCTAGTGTAACTGTTCCTTGGCAGGGTGACAGCAATGGTGATGACAGCAATGAGGAAGGGGCATCCATATCCCATACAGAATGCCATTGCTTTCTGAGTGCTCTTGCTTGTGTCGTGCAAGATGAAAACCAGTCTGTAGAAAAGTATGAGGCCCAGGCTGAGCATCCAGAAAAAGACACACAGGTAAAATAAATGGATGAAGAAGGTGGCCACCACACAGATACTTGTGTTCATCTTTTGATTTTGATCACTGATGGAGGCAGTGACAAGGAACCAAACATCCGCAATCAGGAGTGACATGGCTATGTTGAGTATACAGACATGGCGCATGTAGGAGGTTGTGTTATTTGTCACATATTTCCAGACTAAGGATTCAATTATAATGCAGATCACCAAACTCAAGATTGAAATGGCCAAGCCAATGAAGGTAATATAATCTTCAAATTTTGTCTGGTAGCTTGTGTCAGGTGACATCAGAATGGAGAATGATGTCAAGTGATTGCAGGAACAATTGACATAACCATCTTCTCCACATGTGGTTGTGCAGCCCTGAGTATCCCAGCCCCCTCCATGTTCATTGAGTGTGAAGTTCCAAAAGACACACTGAGGACTTTTTAGATATGGGTTTTCCTTTGCAAAAGTCATATTAATATTAAACTTCTGGCTTCTGTTGCTGCTCAAAGTTGTAGTTATCAGTAAGCCATTTACATATTGGGTCTTATTCCTGGGCAAAATAGGTCCAAGGTTTGAGTACATCACACTGACAACAGTTGAATTTTTGGTTAGAGTCTGAACTTCAGTTTCAGCAATGAGCACTTCAACTGTGAGGTTTTCTGTACTGCGGAAAGTCTTACTATAATCTGAGCTTTTTTCTGTGACAACTTCACCTTGCAGCTGAACAGTCCTTGCAGAAACAGGAGGGATGGTGTTATTGACTGGTTGGAGGTTCAGGGAAAAACTTTCTATTGAATTCAGCAAAGAAGAACTTGTGGGTCCCTCCCCTTTATTCAGGTCTTCCCAAGCTCTGTTTGTAGGATCAGCAACAATTACGTCCACTGTGGAAAGCAAGTTCTGGAAAAACAAGAGAAAAATGCTATTACTGAAATTGAATACAAATCATTGTTGTTTCTGATGGTAATTTTTGAAATGCTCTACATTTTCTTATTTAGCTCAATTCATCTGAATCCTTCAGTTGTTAACCCTCTGCATGCTCTTATTTTCAAATTAAGGCTTACAAAAGTCGAGGTACGTGGCTTTTTGTAAGACATTTTTTTTCTTCTCCAGCCTTCTTTCCCTTCCTTATTACATTTTGCACTTTGATTTCTCATTTTCTCATGCAGCACTCTCCAGATACAAAACACTGTCTTTGCACTTTTCTGCTCAGAAGAGCAGTGCTTTTCCTCTCTACCTCACAAAGTTTCCAAGTTTTTCTATGATATATTATCCCATTCATTTCTTGACAACATTTAATTAGTTTTCCTTGCTTGATCCCTATCCTTATTTCAATTTTTTTATACTTTGCTAACACTCACAGAGTCAAAGAATGATTTTTTGACCTTTAAAGATCCAACCTGTCTTCCAAGGTAGGGGCATCTAACAACCTTGAACAATTCCTGTGATGAAGAATCCACAGCTCTCTGGGCAACATAGTCATAGTCATCTAGGTTGGAAGGGACCTTTCAGATCATCAAGTCCAACCATCATCCCAACTCTTGCAAGCTTCATACCTGGACAGGGACTTGAACCCTTGACCCTCAGATTAGGAGTCTGATGCTCTCCCAACTGAGCTACACACCCAGGACATGTTCCCATGTCTGATCACTCTCACTGTAGAGAATTTCTTGTTTATGTCTAATCTAAACCTATCTTCCAGTTTAAAACTGTTGTTCCTGATTCTGTCACAACAGGCTCTGTTAAAACAAGGTCCCTCCCCATCTCTCCCATAAATCATCTTTCAATACTGAAAGGCTGCCATAAGGTCTCTTTGAAGCTGAACAACCCCAACTGTCTTAGCCTGTCCTCACAGCAGAAGTGCTCCACTCCCTGATTATTTTTGTGACCCTCCTCTGGACCTTCTTTCTCATGCTGTGGACACCAGCACTGCAGGTGAGGTCTCACTAGAGTGGAGCAGAGAAGAAGAATCTCCTCCCTCTCAAGTACAGAAAAGAATTACAATGAAGCCTTACTTGAATAGTTGTCTCCTTTGCCTCTACGGGGATAGAGGAGATCATACCAATGATGCTAACAACTGCACCTAGGTTTGCAGTATGGCTCATTGCTTGATGCTCCTCTTCTGTCTTTTCCCTAAGCAGTTCCAGGTAATGAGGTAGGTCTTTTCTTTTCTCGGGACTGTTAACCAAGAGCTGAAACAGAAAATAACAATAAATCACAGTTTGCCTGGAGCTTGGTCGTCCTTCAAAATTACTACCCTTATAATAGTAAAATAAAGAGAGCCAAGGCCATGACAGAAATTCTGGTAGTCTTTAGCTTACTGATCCTCCAGAACAGGGTGATTCTACCTGTCTGCTGAGAGTGGTCTCTCATCTGTGCTAACTCACAGACCCCTCTGGAACATTTTGAGGGAGAAAATAGTTGGCCTGGGCCCTAGCCATAGGTTGGAGCAATCTGGCAAGTTGAGATTGCACCCAACTGTACCTCTGCCTGGGACCTTGCTGTGCTTAATTTACCTATATAGTTGTAGTAAGTATTTGGTGAAAGGAGGATAATTGTTCTAATCTAATTTCGTTGAGTGAAGGGTGACTCTGGATGGTCTGTGGAAGTGAAGAGCACTATGACCTTTAAAAGTCCCTTCCAGCCCCACACTAGGTATGGCAGAATATCTAGGTTGAACACTGAAGCCTGGCACCTATCAATAAAGTGCATTGGCTGAGGAGAGTACAGTAAAGCACAAATTTAGTCTGAGGATGGGTAGTGGCTCAAAGCAATCCCTACTGCATCCTGGGTGTACTCTGTAGCATGGTTTGGGCTAATACCAACTGGCATCCAGCAGTGTGATGCCTGAATATGGTTTAGGGAACACCCCAGGACAGCCACTGTTCCCACAGGGCAGTGTGAATAAAGCCACCTTGTGTGGATGAGAGAGCATCCATGTGTGTGAATGTTAACCACAAATGGTCACATGCCCTCTGGGACAGAGAAAAGGATACAGTCTCTTTGGCTGACCTGTGTATGTACAGCCAATGACTCTTTATATCTCTTAAAAGATAGTTTTAACTAAATGATTGATTTTTGAGTGCTTTGTATATTTTAGATTATGCCAAGCAAAAAAACACCCAAGGAAAACTTTTGCTCTGTGCTGCCACCCCCACCTCCAACCTCTAGAAAACTCAGGAGCGTTACCTCAGCACGACTCAGCAGGTTGTTTATTGGAACAGACAGGCAGTCATTGCTATGAAGCTTCCATGCTTTGTTGGAGCACTTGTAAGTTATATTGCCTCGGGTAAAACCATCTGGGCTATTCGACTCATGACAGGGCTTTACTAATGTGGCCCCTTCTACTCCAATCCCAAAGCTGTCTGAGCAGGAAACTTTCTCATCTGTGTGGAGAACAAAACCACAGAGGTGGAAAACTAAGAAGCAAGGAGATGAATAATTTACCCCCCATAAAATCAATGATCTCCCAAAGTTCGGGGATCTTTAAATGAGAGGATTTCAGCTTGCTCCCTTTTAGGCTGTATATGTATTGCATTCTCAGCTTTTTGGACTCATGAAATTAAAAAGGAAACTGAATAAAGCTCCTCATATTTAAGTACTGAATCAAATCAACAAACCAACACCTGAAGTTGTAAAATTTGTCAGCTAGATAAGACCTCCATGTGAACAGTAACTTACTCTAATTTGGTTCTGTGTAGCTCTAACAGGAAATTCATTAAGATTTTGATTATGAGACTCCAGGAGCTTTTTGATGAACTGATTATTCATGCTAATCTGCTTTAATTGGGTTTGTCATATCAGTAAGCAACTGCTGGGTAAAGTAAATAAACTCTGCATATTTATTGACTAAGAAAGAGAAATCTGTCCAGACACAGTGATTCAGCAGAAGGCAACACTTCTGTGGAAAAACCCAAGATCTTTGCATTATGGGAATGTCCAGTCTTTCTTACTTTCTAGTTTAGAATAAGAAGCTGAAATCTCCAAAATCTATTCAGAACTAGGCCTTTAAATTGGATTTAGAAATGTAGAATTCCATCTGTCCAGCATCTCCCACAGAGCTGACTTGAAGCTAAGTCTGCCTAAGTCTGCAACAATTCATGGAGATCATTATTTAAAGTGGATCGTGTTTAAAGTGGATATGCTTTCATGGAGGCTGACCTCCTGAGCTAGAGGATTTCTTCCTTGTATCCTTGCAAAATTGTTGATGTAATCTGGGAGATGTTTTATAACCCTTCAACACAGATAACAAAGCTGGTTGGTGCAGAAATGAACAGAAGGAGATAGGGACAGAGGATGAGTGAACTAGAACTTCTAGAAAATACTGACACCACTGTCAAATACAGTGATTTTTTTTATTTCAGCAAAATTGAAACTTTCCTTCTTCTGTAATTCAAATTTCCTGTTAAAAAATTATACAAATATTCTTAGCTAGCAGGAACTGCTCCTGTTACTTGTCAGAAGTAATAAATACGTAGCATATGATTTAACAAAGATACTGGCATTTCTTATTTAACAGCTTTAAACAGTAGCTATTTTCTTACCATTTATCAGGTCCAGTGTTATAATTTGACTTTTGACTTCCTGCTGAATGCGGTTTACAAACCTGCAATATGCTGTGAGCTTTTTTTCCTCGCTGCATCCTGTTTCGGTGTAATTGTACATGTAGCAAAGCAAATTGCCATCTCTCTTTTTCACTGTGTGGAAGGATTGAGATAGGTTAACACTGATTCAGAGCCAACTAGTTAGCAGAATGCAAAAAGCTTCTGCAAAACTTCCTAGAGTTCTCTGTCCTAGAGAAAAAAACCAACTTTCTTTGGTAGAAAAACTTCCATTGTGAGTGCTCATCTCTGCCTCTTACTCCCCACACAATAAATCTGTCAGCTGTTAGTACCTTTTCAGTCACTGGCATATGAGCAAATCCTGCTCAAATCCTCTTCTACTGTGCAAGAACCAAAATTTTCTTTATAAACCATCTTGTAGAATACTCTTCCTGCTTCTAGTTCTACCCTGGGCATTTCATTTAGGCTAGGATATTTTAAAAATTCTTATTATTTTTACCTAGCTCCCATTGCTTTTAATTATGCCTATGCTTGAGGTCTCCTGGCTTCTTAGCAGCAGAAGGACACTCCAGTCTTCACCCACTTTACACTTCAGCCTGGATTATGGGGATGTCCAGCCTTTCTCACTTTCCAGTTTAGAATAAGAATTCTCCTGGATGTTTTATCAGTTAGTTTATGTGGCTTTTAACTTTTTTTCCCCATAATGAGTGTTTTGTAGCCTACTTGAAAACTTCTAGTATTTAAGAAACATACCAAGGAAGCTCCAGAACTGTCCTGAATTTGAAGAGAAAGAAACTTAGACTTTTGGGTGATTAAAGATAAGCTACCTGTATCCTTGAAGAAAACAGAATAGTTCTTTGAACTGCATTCTTAATGTGTCACTCTAAATTTTTCATCCTCTTAAGTGACATTTCCTCAATACTCAATTCTAAAAAAGTGTCAGAGTGGAAGATAAAAGCAATTAATTGGAGTTTAGCAGTTTCTAATCTGAGCAGGGATGACGATGCTCACTTCTCACTGCCTGGCAAGGCAAACCAACCACTGTATTTACTTATGGTGTATTTATCCCTATAGCAGTGGATTAGGTTGTTCTTCTAGTAATCTAAGCCATGCTCCCAAGGCCTGGAAACTGTCCGAAGAAATGCCCATTCCCCTTTTCTTACATTGTCAGGAATACCTGCGTGTTGCCATACTGCCAGTAAGTTCAAAACAGTTACATGAGCCTAAAACAACAATAGAAAAACCCCTTATTTGTGACATGTAGTGCAAGTATGCAAGTTTACTACTCCTTACCAACTTGAAATTCATTTTGTTGAACCATAAAAGTCACATTATAGTCTTCCATGTTGTTGGCACTTATGCAGCACTGAAGGGCTTGCTGCACTTTGCAACGTATCGATGCTGCAACAGGGTTGATCAGGATGTTCTGGCTGAGAGGCAAGGAAACAACTTCAATTGTTGTGTTGGCAGAACTCTTCAAGTCCTTCTGAGAGAATGTGCAGATGTAGGTGCCTGAAAGGAGTGACACAGACATTATGTCTCATCCAACAGAGTGTTGCATCCAGTTCTGGAGTCCTCAGCATAAGAAGGTCATTGAGCTGGTAGAGCGGGTCCATAGGAGGGCCACAAAGATGATCAAAGGGCTGGAGCAACTGCCTTATGAAGACAGGCTGAAGGAGTTGGGGTTGCTCAGCCTGGAGAAGAGAAGGCTCAGGGGAGACCTCATAGTAACTTAACAATACCTGAAGGGGGCCTACAGAAAGGCAGGGGTAGGACTATTTAATAAGATATGTTATGGAAGGACTAGAAATAATGGATGTAAATTGGAAGAGGGGAGATTCAGGCTAGATATAACAAAGAAATTCTTTACAGTGAGGGTGGTGAAACACTGGAACGGGTTGCCCAGAGAGGTTGTGGATGCCCCCTCTCTGGAGGTGCTTAAGGCCAGGCTGGACAAGCAGCCTGATGTAGTGGGAGGTGCCCCTGCCTATGGCAGGGTGGTTGGAACTCCATGATCTTAAAGGTCCCTTCCAACCCGAACTATTCTATGATTCTATGATTTTGTATGGTCATAAACCCTCTTGGTGAACAAATACAGTGGTGCTGGCAACATCACATCTTTCCATTTTCCAGCTGTCATCATTTTAATTCTTTATTTTCTGTGGCCAGGTGCCCCAGTGATTAGCAGGGCTAGGGATTTTGTGATGATCTGGAGTTCATATTGCCTTTAAAGCCAACACAAACTAGGTTAACTCACCACTCCAGTCCTGTGTGGCAGTCTTCACCATGAGCACAGACATCGCTGGAAATTTGCTATTTTTGATGCAATTATCACAGTCTACTGTTTTTGTGATATTTCCAGCCTGGATTTTCCAACTGACACTGTCATAATTGCTCACATCGCTCTCACATGTCACGTTGAATTCATGTCCCTCAGAAACCAATGACTTTATGCTTGAAGATATTGTTACACGAGCTGAGACAACACAAGATAGATACAGAGTCACTTGTTATACATGGCATATGCTATGGAGGATACCTAGGCATTGAAAAGCTGGTGGTTAGTTCAGTGCTACCTGACTCTCACCTGTCCAGAGGTATATCACTCTGATGTCCTGCCTGCTCCTGGCACCATGTCCAGTCTGCAGCTCACATGTGTATGTTGTCACTGAACCTGAATTCTCAGGAGAGCACAGCGATTCCTTGACATCAAGCGTGTATACAGTGCAGTTTCCACTGGAACTGGGGACTCCTAGAGAGAAGTAAATATTCCTTGAAGGTCTGTGGATGCACAAAAATGCCAGGGCTCTAGAACTCACATGGTGTTACTCCAGGGAAGGAGAACTTTGTGAGTTTGCATATAGCTTATCCCAGGGTGGCATTTTTAACTCATTATTGCTGAAGTTCATTTGCACCTTTTAGCCTGGCAGTACTCACAGGTGGTCATGCAAAAGCCTGAAGATGACTCCTAGGAGATGGCACCTACTGACAAAGTCTAATTGAGACCACCAGCATAGCTGAGGCTGCATAAGGCAAACTGAAGAGGGTTCTGGTTTAGTCTAACCTCATTGGAATATTGAGGATGAGTAAGATAAGTCAAACGGGAATATACACTACAGATTTTAATGCAATAATTGGAAATAAAAAACTGGGGGTACTTGACAGTCATTCAATTTTGAATCTGAAGAGCACTGTTTTAGCTACAGGAGGGAAGGAAATCCCATTAAACCTCTCCCATGCTACAGCTTGAGATGCATTTGGTATGAAAGCAAAATTCCAAAACATGTCATTACAGGACCACCCCCTTTTCTGCTACCACCCCTACATACCAACACCTGTCCCCCGTGGAAATGATCATGCATATGAGTTTAGAAGCTTTTCTCTCATTTGCTGCTTGGTTTTCTGCTAAATTTCCATTTTAGTAGCTCATCCATGGAACATTAAGAGGGCAATGGACAGTTTATGGCTATTGTTGGTAGACACTTATGACCATTTCTGTTATTATGTAACTCTGCAAAAGGTACTTAGTGCTCTATTAATTCTTTAAACTCACATTTTAAATAAAACCTTGTAGGATGCCACTGACTCAACTGGTGTGTGATGCATCATGACTACAGGTGAGGAGGGAAACTGTGCAGTAAGTATTTTCCTGTTTAAAGGTGCTCTAACTGCCTCTTTCAGTTGCCAGGTCTCTCTATGTGGCTCGTACACAGATTTTCATACCCTAAGGGTGATTCTGGAAGTAGCAGTAGTGACTTGGTACTGTCATCCTTGCTCTCAAGACTAGAGAATGAATAAATAAGCATTTGGGAAAATTGGTGTGATGCTGGTCCGGGCAATGTTTCCATTCAGGATGGCACATTTTAAGCACCAGTGTCTGCCCTGTGAATGGAGATGCTCAGAATACCACTGGCACCTGCACAAGACACATGGAGTCTATACACACTGTCCATCTGCCACCCTTCCTTCACGTCCTTCCATTTTAGAGTATTCTCAATGTCCGTCCCAGGAGTTGGCCTTTGGGGTGGCCAATTAGGAGATCTTTGAACAATCCAACCTAGCAGGTGAAAGACAATCTTTTATTAATCTTACCTGTAATATTGATTGTTCCATTTACTTTCCAGTCACCAGTAAGTGATGGTAAGTGCTTGTCAATACAGCAGGACAGCAGAGGACCATTTTTCTGCATTTCAGGACTGTTGCAGGTAATATTGATGTTATTTCCATTTGTAGTGATGTGTAGCGGAGAGACTGCTATTGTCTTTGTGTCATCGTATAACAGTGTATGAAACAGATAATTTTTCTTTGTGAAAGAACAGCTGTAGGGACCTGTAAAGCATAGGTGGTACCTTAACATTGAGAACAAGTTTTGCTGTTTTTTTCCTCTACATTTGGAGATAGGATCTGGGAACTACTTCCACTTCTGCTTTTCACATCTTCCTCCTCTGCAGTGGCTTTGCTACTTTCTAATCAAAACATACCCTCATTAGCCAGCTTCATTGTTGATGGGCCCTTGTGAAGACACCAGCTCCCTGGAACTGAGATACTTAAAATCTGGCTGAGAGGGTGTTTTGCCCATGGACCATGTGGCAGAGATATGTCATAGTGAGAATGCAGACTGACTGTATAAAAGGTTCCTACCAAGAATGGGTGAAGGAGAGGTGTTTAGGGTGGATTCCACAAGAGCTGACACACAAAGTGTAGGCACCTACACCACTCAGAAGGTGTTGCCAAAGAGAATAGGGTATTTATCAGACATTTTATAGTTATGAATCGTTTTTTCCCCAATACAGATTTGAAAAAAGATCAGTTCTTTCATTTTCACCACCATACTTATTGGTGTAGACTTCAATGCACTAATTAAAAAGTTTGGAGAATAAGAAAAATAAGAAAAAAAAATTCATAGTGAGGGTGACAGAACACTGGAACATTCTACCCAAGGGGTTTGTGGAGTCTCCTTCTCTGGAGACATTCAAAACCTGTCTGGATGCCTTCCTGTGTGTCATGGTCTAGGAGGCACAGTGCATTTTTCACATTTACTATAGGAAAATGCAGTCACTGCACCCCTCCCTGCCTTTTTACAGAACTGGCCAAACTAGAGATTTATATCTCCTGTTTTAATGGTAAAAAAGCATACCAGTATTCTTTGCTGTAATGTTGCCAATTTCAAGAATGGACCTTGAGGTTCTCCCATCTGTCAGGTCTGGGGAGCTGGTTGAGATAATCTGATCACGGTGATACCAGGTCACATTCTCAGATGTTGAATTTATCTCGCAAATCAGTCTTACCATGTCTCCTTCAAAAATGTCTTCAGGAATCACAGTGAAGTTGGTCTGATCTGGGGACACCAAGAGGAACATTTTGCATGACTGTAATTTCACCTCAGGTCTACATGGTTCATTTAAGCTCATGGGAATTCCAGGTGCTTCACAACTAATACACCCTCAGCATTAGCTGCTGGGCACCATTTCTGATAAAAGTCAAGTAACTTTCCCACAGCAACAGAAGATTTTGTAATGAGAGACAGAATTATTAGTACCACCACTCCTTTCAGAGCTGATAAACTGGGAGGAGAAGTAACCAGGTTAGAGTAATCCTCTGAGACAGTGAGTGCAGCACTCTGTGGGCTCAGAGTATGGCACTTTGAACCCTTTCATCAGGCAACAGAATTTAAACCAGCAGCAGCATAGAAAATGTAAACTGCAAGATCTTTATTATCTTGTTTGAAGAAGTGGGAAGTGCTGGCAGCCTGATATACTAAGAGCTGTCTCAGTTCTAAAGGTGAAGTCAAGGGTGTTCAATTTTTCTTCCTCAGGGTTCAGTGGAGCAGCTGGAAGGATGAGATTTGTCCATGGGAGGTACTATGTTAGCAATCATCACATGAAAGCCCTAAGCTTTGGATGAAGTAAACAACCAGAGAAACAAATGTTTTTTGAAGGTCCAGTGTCAAATATCAGAAATTTAAGGCAACTACATGGTTCAGGCTAGAAATACTCAGCTGAAAAGCAAAATAAATTACTGAGAGAGCTTTAGACTCACTAGTTATTTTTGTTGTGATGGTGTCCTGGTTCAGCCGGTAGAATGGATCTAGAAATTGTGGCAAAACTTTGTTGGCACTTGCTATCTGTTCCACGCTTACTGCTCCTGCTTTTACTTGGTAGTTCACAAAAACACTTCCAGGCCTAAACAGATACAAGAATGAGAGAAGCACCAGAATATAAATATAAATACTTTGCATATTATTGGTTTTCTTTGATGTGGTGATCTATTTAATCTGGCTAGGAAGGCTTCACAGGGCTCACCTGTGCAGGGTCTTCTTATGACCCAGCACTTGCTCTGGTAAACAAGAAGGTTGAGTTACATTTCTTCCCTATGTAAGAATACCTTTCTGTGATATTTCTTTCACCTGCTTTCTATTTCTAGTAAACTCCTCTCAGAAATCCTAAAATACAGCTGCATTTAAATATATGTAAACTTAAACAATGTCTCTTTTATCCAGATGCAATGTTAATCCCAGAGTCAATGTACTAATTCATTTCCCTGATGACCTGGGAGATGATGTTAGGTTTAATCACATCCTTTTCCCCTTTAGAGTGGGATTCAGTCTTTCCCATAAAAGGCTTGGATGCAGATGGAGAATAATTATTTTGCTTGGAATTAAGCACAGTAGGGAATTTTACTCACAATCCTATTTCCATGCTAACAGTTAGGCATTCCTTTGCAGCTATTCCTCTCTTATTCAGTATAGATATATTGGGCATGGGTTCAAGCCAGAGTGAACAAAATCTTTGCAACCCATTTCTCCTTGAGACTAGACAGAAAGATTTGTGTCTTCCTGGGAAAGATTAATTTGTTGACTTACCTGAAGCCAGTTACTGTTGCCGATACAAAGCCTGGTAAACACATGTAGCTGGCGTTAAACTGTAAACAAAGACACAGTAAAGGACATCAGACCTGTGTATATGACTTTAGCATATTTTCTTTTCTATTCTATTCTATTCTATTCTATTCTATTCTATTCTATTCTATTCTATTCTATTCCATTCCATTCCATTCCATTCCATTCTACTCTATATTTTTGATGCAGAAGATACATAAATACTTCTCTGTTGGGGAAAGTATTCAAAAGATGGGAATATTGTCAATGCCTTTTCAACCAAGATCAGCTTTGGCTCACTTTGTAGCTACCACTGCCACATACTTTGCAACTCCCTGACAGAGACAGTGACAGAGCACTCTATTCACCAGACACTTAGGGTAAATACTATCTTTCTTAGTGGGTTTTATATCTTAAAGAGATGAAAAATAAAGCCATTACCGCTGTTTCAAGGTCAGCTTTGTATTTTTTGTACAATTGAGAAGACATATTGCTGAGATCATCAGAGAAGTCTATGTCAAGTCTGACTGACATTTCCATCCCAATGGGCTCTCCCATACCGCACGAGTCTGTAAATAAAATCATAGAAGTAAATGTAAAAATAGTCAAAGGCAATTCTAACAAAGTTGTTTCTTTTGGGTTTTTTTCTAACTTAGTCATAGAATCTTAGAGCCATGTGATGGTTTGGGTCAGGAGGGACCTTAAAAGACCATACAGTTTCATTTCCCCTGCCCTGGTGGGGGCAGGGACACCTCCCACTAGACTGGGTAGCTCAAGACCCCATCCTGACTTGTCCTGAACTCCTCCAGAGATGGGGCTTCCACAGATTCTCTGGCCAACCAGTTCCAGTGCCTCACCAGCTCTTTCAGACCACAGAATTTCTTCTCTATGTTCAATCTAAACCTAACTTCTTGCAGTCTAAAATTGCTGCCCCCAGTCCTGTCACTACTGGCTCTGGTAGAAACAGCCTTACTCCATCTCTCTTAAGAGCCTTCCTTTAAGTACTGAGAGGCCATAATAAGGACTTTCCACAGCTTTCTCTTCTCTTGGTTGAACAACACCAACTCCTTCGGTTTGTTCATACAGCAGAGGTGCTTCACTCTAATAATTTTTGTGTTTTTCTCTGGACCAAATTTCTTTTGCTGGACACTCTCTGCTGAAGGTCTGATGAGATGAAACTATCTCTGCATAGTGAAAGCTAAAAAGCTTATCAATATCTTCAAAAGCTGGGCCTCTGGCTTGGCTCTACCTGCAAGTGCTGGGGTCAATATGCACCTACATCTCAAAGAGAAGAGCTCTGGACCATCTTTACAGACTTGCTAAGTTCATAGGCAATATAGTAGCCAGTTCAGTCCTGACATACTGCTTTTTCACACCATCTTCTAGTAAGTATGTGAGTTGTACAGTGATAAAGTTCAGCCTTGTGTCTCCTTACCTTCAGTCTGAGGCTCACAGAAAGGCCCATGGAAAGGCATGGTCATGTAGGCACAGGTCAGGTTGTTAGAAGGGCAGGTTATCAAGTCCCCACACACTGCATTTGGCCAGGCATGTCCATTTTCACAGGAACAACAGCCACTGTTCTCACCACTGGGCAGACAGACTGGTGTTAGACAGACAGAGAAATACCATGAATATATGAGGTATAACATGTTGCATTATATATATTTACTTACCTTGTTCTAACTTTATGCCAGTGACCTCAACTAAATATTGTCCTTCTTGTCAATTCACCTGAATGATGCAAATGTTACTAATACTAACTATAAATGGCTAGCCAGAAACAGGAGCAAGACTGGTGCTGGGATAACTCAATTTTAAATAATTGAATGGAGATGAGAGGCCTGATCCTAAAATTTATCTGGCTTATTGGCCCTGGTCCTATTATAGTTTTCAGGTTGGATATTTCTATATTGCAAATATATGGGCTTTTAAAGTCTGCAAGAGAATGTAATGGTCATTCTAAGGCAGTGGTCAGTGAGATGCTGTGTCATTCTGACTGTATTCTGCGTAAGAGAAGGTAACATTATTGCAAAGTGCAATACATTTAAAGACATACATTCTTTCTAATTAAAAAACCCCTAAAACACTTCACTGTTTTTCCTGCTTTTAATGTGCCATTAGTAAAATAAGATATTTACAAAGTATTTTAATACATTGTGGTTGACCCTGAAGGCCTTTGAAAGATCCATTTACATGTTGTTTTGAGAACTGATGAGAGTTTCCTTTATGGGGTAGCAATAAGAAGGCACCAAAACTCCTCCTCTGCTGTGGTAAATGCTTGATATGTTTCTGTGTCCTCCACTGTATCAGTCACTTGGTTGATATGTCCCATAACCACAACTCAGGTAATAAATCCTGCCTGAAATCTTGCCCCGTAAGGATATATTTAGTGATTTGTCCCAGGAAAAGACTACCTCTCACGCAGACTGTCTTTGTCAGGGTCAGAGTACAGCTTCTTACAGAGATTTACATTCCAAATCCAAGTGGAGGGAAGTAAACAGTCTGATAACCACTGTCACAGCTTCCTGGAACTTGAAAGTAACTCAGGCTGCTTGTTAGTAAAGCTGGAGCAAAATCCTTTGGCTCAGGCTTCCTCTGATTTTGTCCCTTCCTTAGGAAATGAAAAGCTTTCTCAGGGCTATTCCTAATGCCAAAATCATCTAAAGAGGAGTGGTGGGATGCAGATGACAAAACATGCTGTCATGTTCTACAGCTTCTGTCTTGTTGAGTCTTTCATCAGGCAGAAACTAGACAATTTAACAGACAGTTCAGTTTAGCAGTTTGTTAAGCCTGATGGATGGTAAAACTGGGACAGATCGAATAGCATTGAAAAGCACTTTAGACAGAATAGAAAAATAAGTAACTAACCCACCTGTTGTAACACTGACGTTTGAAATTGTCATTTCTACATTTGAAATGTTTGCTGAAACTGGAAGGTTAAGGTTTTTGAAATAATTTTTGACTGGCTCCAGAAAAGATGAATCCATCAGGCTGACTTCAATGTCAACAGTGTACTCCACAGGGGGAAGGTCAAAAGTAATCACTGAAGGAGAAATAACATGAAAATACATGAGAATGTTGTTATTTAATGGTAGTTTAGTGTGGCTTTCTGCTTAGGAAACCTTCTTTATTCCTACTCCACAGACATTCTGCACATCTTTTATCTGCTGCCTTTCTGACAAAAGCCAGATGTCTTTTGTCTTTGGCCTCAGTGCAATAGGAAGCTGATGTAAAAGGCATCCTATAATGCAGAGAATAGCTGTTTCATCCTTTCTCTCCTTTGACTCAGTGAATGGATGGGCTATAGATCAGAGACTGAAGATATCCATGAGTATCTAGTGACCTCAGTCTTGCCAAGAGGCTTTGGATCTTCTATACTATGTATTCTATCTTGCATAGAAGTTGGGCTCATATAAAACAATCCCTGACTGGACAAAAGTTTCAACCACTTTTCTTTATGCATTTACAACTGTATTGGTTTTGGCTGGGACAGAATTTCAAGAAATTCTTTACTGTGAGGGTGGTGAGACACTGGAACAGGTTGCGCAGGGAGGTTGTGGATGCCTCCTCTCTGGTGGTGTTTAAGGCCAGGCTGGACAAGACACTGAGCAACAAGATCCAGTGAGAGGTCTCGCTACCTAGGGCAGGGGTGTTGGAACTAGATGACCTTTAAGGTCCCTTCCAACCCAAACTATTTTGCGATTCTGTGATTCTATCTTCATATGAGCTTGCATGGGACTGTGCTTTAGATTTGTGATGAAAACAGTGTTGATAACACAACATTTTAGTTGTTGCTGAGTGGTGCTTACACAACATCAAGGTTTTCTCTACTTCCTGCTCTATCCTCCCAATGGTCAGGGGTACAGAAGGAGCAGGAAGGCAACACACACCACATGATCTGTAGTATGACTTCCACACCATATGATGTCATGCTCAGCAAAAAAAGTTGAGGGGAGAAGAAGGAAGAGGAGAATGTTTGGAGGTAGAGCATTTGTCTTCCCAAGTCACTATTAAGTGTGATGGAGCCCCACTGTCCCAGAGGCAGCTGAACACCTGCCTGCTGATGGGAAGCAGCAAATGGAGCAATTTTGCTTGTTCAATTAAACTGTTTTTATCTTGACTCACTGTTTTTTTCACTTTTACTCTTCTGATTCTGTCCCTCATCCCAC
Organism: Turnix velox; assembly: GCA_013400935.1. NCBI lineage: Eukaryota > Metazoa > Chordata > Aves > Charadriiformes > Turnicidae > Turnix > Turnix velox. The sequence continues at coordinate 120,205 of VZTY01029249.1, forward strand.
TGTGGGAGAGTGAGTGAGAGGCTGGGTGGTGCTTAGCTGCTCACTGGTATTAAACCACTGTAGATACTCCTTCTTGCTGATCACAGCTCAGTATCTCCAGAGATAGAATGACAGAATAATTTGGGTTGGAAGGGACCTTAAAGAGCATCAATTTCCAGGCCCCCTGCCATAGGCAGGGACACCTCCCACTACATCAGGCTGCTCAGTGCCTTGTTCAGCCTGGCCTTAAACACCTCCAGAGAGGGGGGATCCACAGCCTCTCTGGGCAACCTGTTCCAGTGTTTCACTACCCTCACTGTAAAGAATTTCTTTCTTATATACAGCCTGAATCTCCCCTCTTCCAATTTACATCCATTATTTCTAGTCCTCCCATCACATACCTAATTAAAAAGTCTACCCCTGCCTTTCTGTAGGCCCCCTTCAGAAGCTACTCTGAGGTCCCTCCTGAGCCTTCTCTTCACCAAAGTGAACAACCCCAAATCCTTCAGCCTGTCTTCAGCCCTTTGATCATCTTTGTGGCCTCCTCTGGACCTGCTCCAACAGCTCAATGTCCTTCTTATGTTGTGTCCAGAACTGGACACAATACTTCAGGTGGGGCCTCACCAGAGCCAAGTAGAAGGGCAAAGTCACCTTTCTTGACCTGATGGTCACGCTTCTCTTTATGCAACCCAGGATTTGGTTGGCCTTCTTGGCTGAAGCAATTTCACCCTTGGCTAACTAGAAACCTGTTCCATTACCATACATTTATGTACTTACCATTTCGTTTCTGCCTTTGCATCTCCAACTGGAGGTTTTCCTCTTCTAGTGCACCATCAAGCTGTGGAAAAAAGAGAGTGAAGCACAGTGAAAAAAACAAGTGAAGCTTAAGCTGCTGTTGTTAACACGAAAGATCTAATGAAGAAAATACTGGTGTAGATAATTGTTTTACCATCTACAAATCTTTGTACCTCCCTTCCTCCCCTTTAAAAAAATATTTGTTTCTTCCAAGTAGGGAAATGTTAAAAACCAGCTGAGGGATGTTCTGAGTTTGTGGGTGTCTCTCTGCAAGACGATTGTCTCAGCACAGCAGCGATTCTTTGTCTGAGCTGCAAACTAGCTATGGTGCTGATGCAGTGTTCTAAGTCCTGGGCCAGCCTTGCAAAATGCTTGGCAGAATTGGCCATTCAGCCTTTGAACCCAGAAAATGGACTCATAGTACACTTTCCTTTGCTTTTATGCTCTGAGTTTCCAGTCCTGCAGCAGCAAAGCCATCCTGAGTAGGAGCAGAATAAGGGATTGAAAGGTTTTGGCTCCAGCTCAGGTGTCAGATCAGCTCTTTTGTGGGCCACCAGTAGCACATATTTGACCAGGGTGGTGGTGGCACTATTTCAGTAAGACAGAGTTCATGGAGGGTACAGCCAAGTGCAATGCCAGACCATGTTATTTTTTTTTTAATCTTGCCCTAAAAATACATTGGCACCACAGCTAGCAAGAAAAGCTAAAGAACAAGCAAAGACGTAGACAGGAAATTTGCAGCTCTGCCAGTTTCTTGAGTCCTACTGAAATCCTTATTTACAGAAAGGGTGAATAGCTTGGCAACTCTTAAGTCACCTCTTTACATAAAGGAACCATCTGGTGAGTGATTAGAGCTGGGCTTCGTATAACAGCTGCACTAGCAGTGAAGAGCCCAAAGAGCACTGGCATTTTTGCTCTGCCATGGGTAGGACTTTTCTTCTCAGAGATTAACTGCAAAAATTACAGAAAGCCCACTGTGATCCACTTCTCCAGGTTTGAGCTTAGTGATTTTATTTTTTAATCATTCACTCAATCTACTCTGGGATACTGCTACACAGTTAAATATTTCATGCTTTTCACATCATCTACTGATGACTCCTTTAGCAGGATTAACCGAGAGTCAGCAGTACTAAAAATGAAGTGTAAGTCTTTTAATGACAATAACTAAAAGAGTGGCACTGGAGATGGTCTGAAATAGAGGAAATAAGGTACTTTGTCACTACTAGACATCTGCCAAAGGCAGATGAGACTGATGGAATCAGATGCATCTTGCTTTGCCAAGGGAAAGAATGGTGCAGGAAAAGCTTAAGTAGTTTCCACTCTTCACCTCTCCTTGTTTTTTTAAAACTTACTCAAAAGAGGGCATTGTGTCCTGATTAGTCCTTAACAACTAAGGCCCTGTGACAATGGTAGATTTGTAGACTAGTTTTCTTTATCAGACCACATTAACTACCATTTGCTCAATCTCTTTCATTGTATGTTCCTCATATGTCATTTCTAGTTAGAGACTATTTGTGCCAAAATTGCCTGTTGCTAATCTCATACACACAGTGAAGCAAAAAAACAGATTTCCATCATTCACACAATTGATGAAGCAAAAAGGTTGTGTGAGAAATACTGAAAAAGTGTGAAACTGAACTAAAGCCTGAGTCCTAGTGCAACATCGAAACACAAGTCACTCAGGAACAGCATTTTGGCCATGCATACTCATCATCTAGTGCCCAGTGGCGAAGCTCCTGTCACACACGTGTAAGCACCCCTGTGCCTGAGCTGATTTTGTTGACTTATTTGGTTCCTCACTCTCACAGAAGGGTGAATACAATCCAGGAACAATACCCACATACCTAGGTTTAGTTACAGGGACAGCAAATTCAATCTCTTGCAGACCAATGGCAAGTGAGAAATCAGAAGTTTTACTCTGTTCCTTCTGGAGAGATTTTAAAAAATAGGAAGCAAGAAAAGCCCAGACCCTGGATTTCTCCATCTCTTTCACACACTGCAGAGATTCCAGACTCAGTTTTTATACTGACTGGTTTTGTAGATGTAAAGGAGAGCTACAGCAGGTGGATACTCCAAGCAGAGATGAAATAAAAACCAAAGGGTTGGGGAAAGGATACTCACTAAGGATTGTGAAAGCATATTCACTATGTATTAGGAAAGGATACTCACTTGACCAAACGAACCAAAGTTTGAGTCTTGTAATGTCTGGGAACATGCTGTGACCAGTAGAAATAGGCAGTGGAATCCTGCTCTAATCAGGGATGGCATTTTGTCCTCAGACTTTGCTGTGCAACCTGAGAGGAAAAAGGAGAAAAGGACTCAGGGAACACTGAGCTGACTCATGCAGTAATAAGAAATATCAGTACAATCTACAAAAACAGTCTTTGTAGACTTTTTCAGCATACTGACTTCATCCAAGATAAAGTATGGAAAAAGCTCTGTAATGATTCTTCTGCCACTGTTACCAAACTGTTTCCTTTCTACATCTTCTTTTCTCCATGTCATACATGCCTACTCAAAATAGAAAGAGCAAGGAATGACTTGGAGAAACCATAGTACTCGGCAAGGTCCTAACAGGACAAGTTTGATGCTAGAAATTAATCTGCCATGAGAAACATTGACTTTGGATCATCAGACATTTCTTGAAGGGGTACTTGACAAATAGACAGACATGAGGGAAGAGTTAGAAATGTCGCTGCAAGTGGGGGTCTGCCCTGTTACAGCAGGGAGATCTCTGCCACCAGCCATGGACCACCCTGGAGACATCTGTGGTAGCATAGCGGGAGCAGCTAGAAATTTCCATATGTTTGTAGCCTCTTATCTAACAAGGAAAGCAACAAACATTGACATTTCCTGGGAAAAATGCTTGTAATTTTGAAGTTTAAGATATGTTTCCATTAATTACACTGATGTTAACAAGTAAATAACAGCACACAAGAATATTGACACACCAGAGTATAATGTAGTTCCTGAAATCAAAGCCCACAACCTCTTCCAGCTCATTAGTACCTAACCTAGTTCAGTCATGCAGCAAACTGGATGATGAAACATAAAGGCAAAATATGCATGGACTCTTACAGCAGGTGCTTATCCATTTTGTGCAACCAGAGGGAATAAAGAAACAGAGCTGAAGAAAACATAAAAAATTGTAGTCTGCAGTGACTATGCACTTTCTGATTTCTCCTAACAAAACACTTCCCTTGCATCAGAATTATTAATTAGCTAGCAGAGAGCTAACAAAAAAAGGCAGAACCCAAGCAGATCGAGAAAATCATTTTAAGAAGGAAAAACACTGAGAAAATACTATTAAGGACAGTACCCAGAAGTCCCAGTAGATCACATCAGCTTGATTAAAACCATAAGCTTTTGTATAATTATGATCTTTTTTACATTGAAAAGTCTGTTCACATGAGTCACCAAGGATCATAAATTTTGAATTGCCAGGAGAAAGCAGAAAAATCAACATGAATCACAGAATCATGGAATATGTTGATTTGGAAGGGACCTTCAAAAACCATGTAGTCCAAATCCCCTGCAGTGAGCAGGGACATCTTGCACTAGATCAGGCTGTTCAGAGCCTCAGCAAGCCTGGTCTTGAATCTCTCCAGGAATGGGGCCTCCATATCATCTCGCTGGGCAAACTATTGCCGTGCTTCACCACCCTCATGGTGAAGAACTTCTTCCTAATGCCTAATGATAACCTGCCCTGTTCTAGTTGAAAACCATAATGAGCATTGGCAGCGACTGCCTATTGCCACCACACTGTATAGCAGACCTGGTGCTCCCAAGCAGACAAGATGTTTCAACATGACTCTCCTTCTCACTTGAGTCCACAACAGAAAATTATGATACATAGTCATAGACTTGTCTAGGTTGGGAGGGACCTTTCTGATAATTGAGTCCAGCCCTCAACCTAGTGGGAGGTGTCCCTGCTTATGGCAGGGGGGTTGGAACTTTATGATCTTTAAGCTCCCTCCAACCTGAACTATTCTATGATTCTAACACTGACTAAATCCTTCCCTGAAGTACTACATCAAGTACTACATCTACTCATCTTTTTAAATAACACCTAGATATTGTCAGTGATCTTACCTCGTGAATGGATGGAGGCCAGCAATGGGACTGTTCTGGATTGAGGACTTTATAGCCAGGCAATATACTTGATGTGACGAATGTGGGTATCCAGCAGGGATTTGTCAGGGTTTCTCACCAGTGGTGGTTCTGAGATTCATCTCCAGAGAGACTTCACTTCAACACCAATCTGGTTAAAAGATAGGACAAAAAAGAAGAAATAAATTATTTACTATTCCAAAAGAGGTATCTCATCACCAGAGCTCTGCAGACAGGTGTCTGTCAACTGGTGACTTGTCCTCTGCTCTCAAATGATGTGGAAAGCAGCCATTAGTAATACATCATTGTGTGGGAAGCCTTAAATGAATAACAAAGGCAAAATCTTCCTGTGAAGATCTGCATAGAGCTCTCTGTATAATGACTGAGTGGCTCATGAAATTAATGAAATTCAGCAATAAGAAGTCTAGGGTAGAAAAAAAAAAACATCTTGACATTATGTACTCCAAGATGGAACTCTGAATTGACTATTACCACTCATAAATGAGGTTTGGTAAGATGTTGGCTGAGCTCCAAGTTGCGATTAAAAATGGAAAATTAATTTTAAGATAACAATGGATGGAAAAAACCACTGAACCAGAAAACTGTGCTGTCTAGACAGATGTGCTGACCTGACATGGCTCCTCTAATACTCCTATATAAGATTAGCTAGAAAGCAAGAGTTGTCACCAAACAAGAACATCTTTCTGCTGCTCCATAAAATCCATTAGAAAAAAAATTGCTATGCGCTTTCTTTGTCCAAGGGATAAATGGCTGACAGAAAGGAAAAGATAAAATTTTAAAATAAGTTGGGAAAAGGAATTGTTTCCTCGATTTCTTAGGGGTGTCCATTGGTATATCCAACATTCTACAAAACACTACTTTTCTGTTCTGAAGACATAATCCACTTGTGGCAACTTCAAGACTTGGATCTGGCTGATCCTAAGACCAAGATGGATCTAAGTGCATCGAGAGACAAATATTTCCAGGATATAAGATCTGACATGTGCCCTTGAAATATTGAAATGACTTAACCATAGAACACTAACAACACAAAGAATTCTGATCATTTTGAATATATGGCATTTTCTTGCAGCACGTGGTACAATAGCTTGATCTGTACAGAGAACCTGTACATGATAATGGGTTGATAAAGCAGGTAATAAGAATGAAAAAAGCTCATTAAACAAAGTTTATTATGAGGTTAAACAGCGTATGCTGTGGTGTTGTATGTATCTTCTGCCCTTGCATCCATATTCAAATGTTGTGGGTTAGCCTGTATTTTCAAATACACCCTTTGTGCAACCTCTAGCCAAGACCAAACACCCTGTTAATCGTCTACATAGGAAACCATATAGAAGACAACTCATGCCTCTGAGAACCATGCTGCTACTCAGCCTTTAATCACTAGTAAGAAGTCAAAAAATCCCAAACCAGAATCTAGCAAAAAGAAAACCAGCAAAGAAATGTCAAATAGGGAAAAAATATTAATGTTCTCCTTGAGTAATGTGTCTGATGCCCTTGTTCACGGAATTTCTCTTTAAAAAAAGAATTGCTGTAAATTTTTCAGCTAGCAACTTCTGAAGTATATGTCATCTTCTGTTGATGAAATGAAGATACAAGGATATATTCGTTATTTCTCATGCAAAGTGCCTTCTAGGAAGCAGCAAGTATCTTTGACATAGAAAGTCCCAGATAGCTAAAGAAGCCCAGGTTTGCTACAAAATCTTCTCCACAGCCTTCATGCTGAAAAATGCTGATTAAAATTAACTGTGAAGTGCAGAAATTCCTTGAGGTAGATAGCATGGTCTCATTTTTATGCAGGACACTGGTAATTTACATAATCCCTTATTAGTATTTCTCTAAGTTTCTCTTTTGTCAATAATATTGAAAAATAATTGCACTCTCTCTTATAAATCCACCCACCACAATAGTTACCATCTTGTAAGTCTTAGAAAATAAAGAAGATACCTGGAACTATAATAAGATTTACCTTCTCAGTTGATTCAAAGAGAAGATCTTCTCATTAAATCCATCTTAAATGTCCTCTGGTTTCTACTACAGTCCAAGTAGCTCTCTCAAAGGAAAATCAAGAGAGAGAAACTTGTATAACAAGCTGAACATGTTATTGTTGCCCAGAAAACAAGTTGCCTCTTAGCACCTCAAGATGAAGCTGACCTGAAGTATGAGATGCCCTGACAGAAAACACATAGGGCATTTCAAGAGGAGATATTTCCTGATACCATTCATCAGGCAATACTCATGGAGTTCCCCCTGCACTGATCCAAGTCCTTCAGTTTTTTATCTGCAGATTAGTTTGTCAAGTGGTCTGTCTTGTTCCGCTGCTGTTACTCACCTGCTTTGTTCTAACAGAGGGAGTTGAGGACTGGAAGCAGCAAAATCATAGTTTGCAGCTGTAGCAAAGTGTTTGTGGGTTTTTATTTAAATAATAAGTGAGGGAAACCCTCAAGTTGTTTCTGTGTAAGCTGGCAGCATATTCACTGTGGGCTGGACCTGGAGAAGCTACACAAAGATGCAGACCTATGGCTCTGATGGTCACTGTGGAAAGCGGGGAAGAGCTGGAAATTCCCAGAAACTAAGGTGAAATTCTGCTATGATGTGTATGTTTCTACCTTGAACAAAACGAGAAGCCAGGAACCCCCTGCAAAAAGAGAGGACATCTGTCCAAATAACAATGGGTCTCTTGTCCCTATAGTGCTTGATCACAGCTAGTTTGTCTTTGGTAGTTGTTTCCACAGCAGTGTGTGTGGCAGTGACTCACTCAGCTTGTGCAGTTTCTGTGGGATTAAACTCACATTGTGATATATTATTTCTTAGAATCATAGAATAGTTTGGGTTGCAAGGGACCTTAAAAATCATCAAGTTCCAACCTCCCTGCCATAGGCAGGGACACCTCCCACTAGATCAGGTTGCTCAGTTCTTTGTCCAGCCTGGCCTTAAACACCTCCAGAGGGGGTGAACCTGCTCTAGTGTTTCACTACCCTAACCCTAAAGAATTTCTTTCTTATATCTAGCCTGAATCTACCCTCTTCCAATTTACATCCATTATTTCTAGTCCTTCCATCAGATATCTTATTAAAAAGTCCTACCCCTGTCTTTCTGTAGCCCCCTTTAAATATTGATAAGCTACTGTGAGGTCCCCACTGAGCCTTCTCTTCTCCAGGCTGAACAACCCCAACTCCTTCAGCCTGTCTTCATAAGTGATAAATTCAGGAGGCAAGTCTGTGGAAAGAGCTCCTGATCCTCTCTAGGCTGAAAATGGCCCTATGGAGATCCTGACTTCTCATAAAGATCCTGACTACTCTCATGGATATGTCTCTGGATCTCCATGGCTACTGTGCAGCAGCATCTTGAAAGGGTGCACATCTCCAAGACAGACAACTGAGTCAAGCTGTAAATGCCACTCACTGTCACACCATAGAAGGAAAATGGAAGCAAAAAATCAATAAGGTGCCTGATAAGGTGACATTCCCTTCCCACTTCAGCACTACTTGTGAAATTGTGACATTTGGGCTGGTCCAGCAGTTATACTACAGTCATGTTGCCAGTTGACATTGGCTGTTCCAAGGTAAAAGAAGGGATGACTGTCACAGCAACACGGTGCATAGTTTGGATTTTGGTCTAGATCTAGGTCTAGGTCTTGGGTCATTTTTGTGGCACAGTCAACTCAGAACAGGACTTCAGGCCTCTCTCAGCTGTCTGTGCTGAGTGTTCTGATTGCTTCATCTCTAACAGACCTAAGAGAGGTCACCTCTTGCTGAGTCTGAGTTATAAAAAGCAAAATGTGCATTTAGCAGTTTGTCCTGCAGCCTTTGCAGGTGCCACCGTTTACTAAAGAGACCACAATATGTGACTGTAAACTTCTCTTCAATGGGCAGACTCGAGGGTGCATTGACCTTGGCACCAACACAGCCTCCTCATCTTACCTGGTCACCTGCTGCTCCCCACAACAGGGTAAGTCAGCCCTCAGCCTGCCACTCTGTGGGTGTGATGGATGCCCCTGATATCCTTAGAGCCTGTCACCTCTGTGGCAGTGGCATTGATCTGGTTTATTGTTTGCTCAAGTTGGTTCAAGAACTTGAACAAGGAGTAAAATGGGGTTATATCTACAGCATTAAATGCAAACACCTCTCCCTCTGCAGTCTGTTTTTACTGCTGGCCTTGTGCTGCTGCCTTCCAGACCCCTCTCTGAGGCAATTTCACTCACTGCAGAAAACTAAATGGCCATAAAGGCATCTATCTTGATTTCATCAGTTTAATTAGCCCAGAGAAGTGCCCAGCGAGTTCCAGGACCAGAGCAAGGAGAGGAGAAGATATGAGGCCATGAGCAGGGAAGAGGAAAGGAACAGAGGTGGGCAGGTTGGGCAGGTGGGTAAGGAGAGAGAGGACCTCTTACTTCCTGCTGTGACAAGCAGTCCAGCATGAGTCCATGGTCTCTCCCTACAGAAAGTGTGGTGTAGTTTTCATGCAGTGTTATCTTGGCTATCTCCTCACAGGTTAGGACAAGCATTAGTGCCAGCACAGAGAATAGGCTGAAGAGCAAGGAGAGCAGCTTTGGCTTAGACTGAGTTGACTGTGGTGGATCCACACACTTCACATTGCCAGCCTTTTACCGTAAAACTAATCTGATTTAAATCCTCTTCCTCCCTTTTATTGTGTGGTTTGTTGCTTTTATTTGTTTGGGGTTTTTTATGTATTCTTGCTGTCGCTTTCAAACAATTTTAACAAACAGTACCAAAAGTAGCCAGACAGGTGAGTGAATCACAGGCTGCAGAATATGGCTGGACAAATACCAGAATCTGATTACATCAAGTTGTTCAAAGCCTTTCTCAGAACATACAATAAACTTATAGAAAACTTCTTCCTGGATTGCACAAAGGAATTCACCAGCAGGGAGGTTAAACCAGAATAGATTATTTGCTCAGGCCACTGAGGATCACCATGAGTTTTTGGGCATGCCCCTTGCAGCAGAATGAAGCTCTGGCAGCTAAAACAGGACTGCTTGAACAGCCTCATGAGACGTTCACCTTAGGGTGTGGGAATATGAGACAATGTCAGCAAGGTGAAAGGTTTCCTTAAAAGAGGGTTTCTGCTCACATCTAACTACAGCTCAAAAATATGAGAAATTTTGGATCACTTTGCAGGAGAATGTGAGAATTGCACAATTGCAGAGCATGAGGTATGTAATCAACTTGGTATGTGAGCACAGAGGGATGTCCTGACCATTCTGCTGTTTTTTCCTGTATGCATTCATCACCTACTGTCATGTCACCAAATACTCTGAACTTCCTGGATTTTAAAGTTTCAACCCCAGAACATTCTTAGTTTAAACATCTGAGACTGCAGTTAGAGAGTCAACAAGGGCTCAAGAAAGCAAGCAAAAAGGTCTGTTAGAGGGCATCTGCTCTGAATCAGGAGCACTCAACCAAAATAAGACAGATCATGTAATTCACTGTAAATGTGCTGTTGCAAAAGTGTTTGAACACACTTCATCTGCCATGAACTAAATAGACCAAAGCAAATGTTCCCATATAGGTGCAACCTGAGACACCATGTTCAAAGCAAAAATAAAGGAGGAAGCCACTTAGAAATGAAGCTAACAGGGCATGGCCCACTTGACTCACTCATCATCATTCCTGTCCTGGCTGTTAACACATCAGCTTCATCACTAGAATCCAACTTCACCAATTTGTGCAATCAAATCCCGTTGCTGCTTATATCTCAAACTCATAAAAAAGGATTATGGTTGAGAAAATCCCTAGTAATTTATTGCTGCTTCTACAACCATTCCTTCACCTGGTCAGCCCACTCCACCCAGGAAGTGGAATTGTAGAAAACAAGGAAACACAGGGGTTAAAATATAAGTAGAATTAGTAGGATAGCATTAAATAATCAACAATAATAATAAAGAACCAGCATTGATCCTGATAATAATACAAGATATATGAGAATTATACTCTCCCCATTCTCTAAGCAGGAAGCTGTACACTCCCAGCAGGGAGCAGCAAATGTTGGACACTGTGACCACTCTAGCTTCAGGAGGAAGGGAAAGCCTCAGGGGTCCAGCACTGGGGCAAGAAGTTCTCTGGACCACTGCCACCAGGGGATAGAGCCAAACTACATAGCAAACTTTCTAGTTCATATTGAATGTGATATTTGTGATATGAAATAATTGTGGGTCAAGTGCCGAGGCCTTGCTCCTTCTCAACCTTGCACACAAAGAGTCTCAAAAACAAGACCTTGAATCTCACATAACCTAGCTGCCTATGAAGTAAATATTTTAATGAATTCAGACACCTGTCTTCCAAAAGTGGAGTTCTTCCAAGCACTAGAAGATAGTCCTGTGTCACTCAGTCTAGGACAGATGGCTGAACCTCTCTCAGAAGCTGGATGTAACACTGCAGGTCCTTATACCTTTTGCCATTTTTCCTATTTTTGAGTCTGAATTTTGTGTGGTCATCCTCTCAGAAATGTGTTTTAGAATGGGAAGGACAGGGTTAATCCCAAGCATATTGGATCCCATGCATATTGGAACTAACAGGAGGATCACTTTAAAATAAAAAGCTTGGAGATTAATATGGAAATGACTGTGCTTTTTTTATTATCTGTTTCCTTGGACTTTATATAGTCTTGCCCTCCCCAGTCTTACAGAAAATAATCTGGAGGAAGTCCCAGCAAATGGCTACTTAAATTCACTCAGCATGATGATGCTGAAACTAAACGTAATCTCATTCTAAAGGGTTTTTTTACAAGTAGTTTTAATTTAAGTCCTGGGAGGTAAAAGAAGTGCTCTGCTTGGTGCTTTTGCTGGAGTGCTGTGTCAGGATGTTGCTGTGTTGGAGAGCATAAAAAAGAGAGCGATGTGAATGCCAAAATATGAGCAAAGTGCAGCCCTGTGAACAGGCGGAGGGTTGTTTGTTTTGCAAAGGACAATATTCAGGTAGAGACACAATAACAGTCTGTCCCTTGGTAAAGGACCAATATAAATGTTCATAGGGACAGCTGGGTGAAGGACAATATGAAACCCCGCAATCTGAAACAAAGATGGTGATTATGAAAAATGTGTAACTGCAAAGATTAGAGGCATTGAATTAGGCTATTCAGGGCTGATAAGAGGTTCCTTTCAGTTGAGGTTTTTACGAACAGAATAAAATTGCTGATGTGGAAGAAAGTCCTTGATTATGCCTCTGTGTGAGTTTGTGACAGTGGGGCACCAGATAGGTTGTTTGTTGACCTCTTCTAAGTACTTCTGTTTTTCTCTACACTGTTTCAATAACTGCACGATGAACAATTTCAAAGAGCTTCAGAAGACACATGCAAGACCACTGATTGGTATCCTCAGAGCTGTGTTTGGACTCTGCAGTACCACGTCAGACAAATTCTGGCATTCCTTTCCAAACCACTCCAACACATTATTCCCAATAGCTGAAACTCAGAGGAGCTGAATTGTATCTACACCTTGTCAAGAGTTCCCCTGAAATAGCATTCCCAGAGAAAAGCCCTGGTTCACACCTTCCTCTGCATCAAGTCACAATTTCCATCCTCATTTATGAAGCATATGCTTTTCCTTCATGAATTTAAATTCCTCCATTCCTCTGTAGGTGTTATCATGAATTGGTGATGACCTTCTCACATACTCAAATAGTCTACATGGAAAACAGAAATAATTGAGTTCTAGCTATCTGCTGATTAAGCTCAAATCATACCATGAGCAAGCAAGGTCTTCCTGTGAGAACAAAATAAATCTGCAATATTCATGTTTGCAAGGCACAGCAGCTGGGGTAAGGACCACTCATCCAGATTAATTGAGGGTACAGAAAACACTATCCAGCTGAATGGCCAAATTATTACATCCTCCAAGCAGATGTAATGCTCTGAGTGCAGCCAACAGAGTTTTCCATGAGCATTTCATCACAGTCTGGAAAGTACATCAATCACCCTAGCCCTCCCACAACAGTTCACAGTTGGACTAACTACTTGACAGTGGAGAACAGTAATTTGCTGTATCACTGAGGACATTTGGACATGAATTGAGCATTAACTGCATTAGTCATTGGCGAAGCATTGACTCAGAAGGAAGAAGGTGTGAAATAGTCTGCCCCATTTGGCAAGACATTATCACTCTCCTGATTGCTGGCTAGCTGTACAGGTGACCTGTCTGGAAAGGCAACACAGTAGGGCCTGACCTCAGTCCTGCCTCTCTCAAGGGTTTTCATAACTATGTTCACTTGCACTTATAGGCATTTTACTGTGTTGGGAAATGCCTGCTGAGAACTAACTCTTCCTCAGAGCACCTACTTTCATCTTTGGCAGGGAAATGATGCCCACATAGCTCATGGCTTCTGTCTTCAGAAGACATTCACAACAAATTGTGAACTCTGTTCTGCATAAATGATCTAAAACTCAGATCATGACAGACTTTCCTTTTCCACATGTGAAATACAGCTCTTCATGTACATTGCAGAGAGGTGGAGGTCAGCCTCTTCTCAAGAGGAAACAGCTTCAAGTTGCAACAGCAGAGTTTTAAACCAGATATTAGGAAAAATTTTTACATGGATGGAGTTACCAAGCATTGGAACAGGCTGCCCAGGTAACCAATTGAGGCACCATCCCTGAAGGTATTTAAGAGACAGATAAACATACTCCTTAGTGATACAGTTTAGGGATGGTTCTTCTTAGAGTTAGATTGATGGTTGGTGATCTGAAAGGTACCTTCCAGACTAAAAGATGCTTTGATTCAATCCTCTGCCCAGTTTAGCATGATGCAGAGACACCCAGGTTGTACCAGAGCCAGTGATAATGTATTTTTGACATGCTGTACTATCCCTTGCAGCCCATAGTAGGTTAGGTAGCTTGTGTCTCATGGCCAGACTACATTTATAGATACTCTCACAGCCCTGTGGCTTGTTACTTGAGTGCGCCAGCTCACTCAGCAGAACCTTATTCTACACAGATTTCCACTCTATTTCTAATGAATAGCAGTCACTTAATGCTAGAAACAGATTTGCACTTGGTTGGATTCAATCATGCTTTAGCCCACATGCTTCTTGCCCAGTGTGGGTAATGTCAGACCACATAGGGAAGAGTTTCACAAAAGAAAAGCAAACTTGCAGTAGCACATCTTCACAATGTTCTTTACATCTCTGTCTGCCAGAGGTACAGGGGATTCTGGAGGGAGAGGCAAGATCCCGGTGTTTAGCAGCCCTTAATGGCCTATAAAGCTTACACAAAATCAAGTCAAATATAAGAAAACCCAGGAAAACATTAAACCACAATGTCCAGGAGTAAGGAAGTCTAGATCTCCTTTGCTTATTTTGAGTCTGCCACTCATCAGGGTCAGGTTTAGTCCTTAAATTTCAGACTGGATGGTGTATTTTCTCCATGGTCTCACAGAAGCATTCTTAACTTTCACATTCCCCATCGGTTGTCTAGACTGAAGAATCCTGTCATTTTACCACAGGAGTCATCCCAACTCTTCTGCACTTGTTCTGACCCACATCTTTCTAGTCAGACTGTGTCTTCTTTGAGCTTAATTCAGCTCATTTGTCCCCATGCCAGCTTTTTCCTGTGGCGTAAATATCTCTGCCTCCCTTTAGGCATTTGGATGCCTGCAGTGCCATGCAGTGTGTGGAGCTGAGTGCCACATGGAGAGAGGAATCTGGAGCTGCTAAAGACCAGAGGGTGTGAAGGGAGCAGATATGTGTCTGGCACAAGGCAGTCCAGCTCCGTGGTTGGCACAAGACAATCCAGATCCATGTCTGCCTAGTAGCTAGTAGCAGCTGAGCCCTGCATTACCCTTTTCAAACAGCTAATGAACATTTTTTCAAAACCCCAATCTCTGGGACTAAAATATCTTTTTTTTTCAGTGTCTATCTAATTTGTCCTTCCTCAGCCACAACAGAAGAGCTTTCCTTTCTGTGTATAAAATATGACCTTTGGGTAATGCGTAATAACTTGGATGATGGGACAATGTTTGTTTCAGACATAAAACACACAATGACTTTAAGAAACACACACCCAGGCACAACAATATTTCATGGGAGAGTTGACTAAAAGGGAAAGGTGGGGGCAGGGGAAGTTGCACTGACCTTAGATAACACATCTGAATGAGAACAGAAATAAAATAAACACAGATTAACCAAGGACTCCAAACTGAAAGGCTAAATGATAAGGATTCAAACAGGCAAAAAGAAAGAGGCTGTGAGATGCTTTCTCCATGAGGTTTGAGGAACTGTGTTATTCCAGCTTTGTGCTGAGCATGCTGCAGGGGACTAAGCTAGCTGATATCCTAAAGGAACTGTAGGACTTGAGCAGAGGTTTAGCTTTCATGGGGCCATTTACTGTTTTCTGTGAGCCAGCTGTGTGCAAATGGATGCCATGGCACTCGTAAGTGAAGAGATGATTGCTTCACATGACCACACAGCACACTAACAGGCCAGGCTGAAGCAGTAGCAGCTAGCATCAAAGTGAGAAAAGTGCTTAAATCAATACTTTGCTGCAAAAAAAGAAAACTGTGCCCAGTCCTTGCCTACTTCCTGGCTTTTCATATTTTTTTCAATTCCAGCTACAGGCTCCTGCTTAACCATTGTAATCCAGTTTTGTAGAAATACCCAAGAAAATAAGAAACAGAAGAAAAGGAAAGTTAAGCAATGAGTTCCACTCTACTATTTCGGGTCTTTTCACATAACTGAGTCCTTTACATCATGAAAGATGGTGGGAAAGCACACCATCAGCATGCATCTGCTCACCTTGCGTGGCTGGGATGGGAGAAGGGATCATAGAATCATATAATGTGTTGAGTTGGAAGGGAACTATAAAGATCATCTAGTCCAACTCACCTGCAGGGAGCAGGGACATCTTGCACTCAATGTCAGGTTGCTTAGAGCCTCATCAAGCCAGGCTTTGAATGCCTCCAGGAATGGGGCCTCCATACCCTTCTAGGCAACCTGTCCCAGTTCCTCACCATCCTCCTGGTGAAGAACTTCCTAATGTCTGATCTAAACCTGCCCTGCTATAGTTTAAACCCATTTCTCCTTGTCCTACAGTTGCATGTCCTGGCAAATAGTCCCTCACCAGCTTTCTTGTAGGCCCCCTACAGGTACTGAAGGATGTAGCTATGAGTTTTCCCTTCTTCTCTTTGAGGAATGGTTTTAAAATTAAAAAGGGGAGATTTAGATTAGATATTAGGAAGAAATTCATTATAGTGGTGAGACACTGGAACAGGTCATCCATAGAGGTGGTGGCTGCCCCATCCCTGGAAGTGTCCAAGACCAGGCTGCAGAGGGCTTTGAGCAACCTGGTGTAATGGGAGGTGTCCTGGTCATGGCTGGGGGGTGGAACTAGAATATCTCTGAGATCACTTCCAACCCAAACCATTCTATGATTCTTCATCCTTTTTTGAGCATCTGCAGCTGTTAGTGGCAGTCCTATGTCACAGCTAGCAGTAATGAAACAAGATATTTGGAGCAGAGCACTATGTGGAGCATATTTGGAGCATATCAGAGGCAAGGTGGACCTCTCCATGAATTCCCATATCAATAAAGTGAAGAGAGAAACCTAACAACATCTGTTGAAGAGAATTTTCACGGGCTTCAATGAGTTTTGGATTAAGTTCCTAAATCAGGCCAGCCACACTCCTATAGACTGAAGTACTAGAAGGTCTGATGACTTTGTGCTTCCTGCACATGTGGGCTTATTAACCTCTTGATTTTTTTCCTGTTATTGCTGCAAACACAGCTGGCTGTATAGGAAGCTAGTGCAAACTGTGTAGGTGTCAGCCATTTGGGGTTTGTATGATCCTGCTCTGGACAGCAGGACTTTCCAGCTGGAGGGCCTGGCCTGTCACACCTATCAACAAAAATATTGAAGTACAAAAGAGTATCCACCTTTTTCATGAAGTACTGCATAAATGGAGATAAATCTCCTAGATCAATGAAAACACATCTGTGTTGTCCATATCTTGTAACTCCCTTCTGTAATGATCAAGCCTGAGATAAAAGAATATTGTTTATATTTTTTGCCACTGATCTCACTCCCAGCTTTACTACTGATCTGTTGTACTGATCTGTCTTCTGGAGCACTTAGAAATGCTAAGTAGTGGTATTACTTAAATTCTTTGAAGGTAATAAGTCAATCATGCTTTTGAAATCATCAGAGCACTTTCATCTTCATCATTGGCATTAGGTGTGAGATCAAAATGGTATATAATGAACAAGGACTAGTTTGTTTTACCAGTGTTTTGAAGTTTTTAAGGAATATTATACCTCAGACAGATGCTTGTCCTGATTCAAAGTAACTTCAGATTTAGACCAGAAGTGACCCCATCTTGAGAACCCCTAGAGTGCATGTTTGGGTCACAAGGCATAAAAGCACAACAAATCAAAGACAACTGACAACTGAAGCAGATGAGGTCCAATGCCTAGCTGGGTAAAGGAGTGCCATTTCTCAGGCCACAGGATTATTTCAGAAAGATTAAACAAACACCTGTCATGAGATGAAGGGATGGAAGGTCTGAGGTCTCTTTCTGTCCTGTTTTTCTAGGATGCCTAGTGAGTAGTCAGCCTTTTCACTGCCTCATGCAGTACCAAGATTCACAGAAATTATTCAAATAACAAAGCACAGCCTGAGCTGCCCTATTTCAGTGGGAAAAGGAGAGCCTGGATATGTGGAGGTGAGCTGTGTCCTGGCAGATGGCCTCAGGGTTAGGAAAAAACTCCATCCTCTCGTGCTGTACTGTTGCTGTTGCATGTGTTTCTCATAGTCATAGCAATGCCTAAGATAAAAAGCTCATTTAAATATCAGGAATGATCTTCAGTATCTCTGCACCCAATGGGGCAAGGCTGGTGCCTAACTTTGGTGACATCTTCCACAGCAAAGCATCAGAGGAACTTGTGTTTCATAGAATTGTAGAACTATTGAGTTGGAAGGGACCTTCAAAGGTCATCTAGTCCACCCCTCCCTCCTACAGTGAGCTGGGACATCCTCCACTAGATCAGGCTGCTCAGAGATTCAGAATGAAGTTTCACTTCCCTGGCTATACAGTCAATCTGAATCTTACTTCACTAGGAATCTCCTCTGCTCCAACACCCTTAAAAGCATCTACACTTACTTTGGGGACAAGAGACAAGAGTTATCAGAAAGATTAGGTCTCAAACTTGGTTTGGTACTATGGTGTTGAAATGGTGCTTGGAGCCACCACTGCAAGGCTGTCCAGAAACAAGGCACTTTGTTAAAAAGCAGGCAGATTTGAGAAAGATTATCACAAAATCACAGAATATCAGGGATTGGAAGGGACCTCAAGAGATTATCTAGTACAATCCCTCTGCCAGACCAGGAACACCTAGACCAGGTGTCATACAGGAATGCATCCAGATGGGTTTTGAATGTCTCCCAAGAAGATGACTCCACAACCTCTCTGAGCAGCCTGTTCCAGTGTTCTGCCACCCTCATTGTGAAAAAGTGTTTCCTTATATTTCTGTGGAACCTCCTGTGTTTCAGTTTGTACCCATTGTCCCGAGTCCTGTCATTGGAGGTCATTTAGAAGAGACTGGCTCCATCTTCCTGACACTCACCCTTTACAAATTTATAGACATTAATGAGGTCACCCCTCAGTCTCCTTCAAGCTAAAGAGACCCCACACCCTGAGCCATTCATCATAAAAGAGATGCTTCAATCCCTTCACCATCTTTGTGGCTCTGCACTGGACTCTCTGAAGCAGTTCCCTGTCTTTCTTGAACTGAGGGCCCCAGAACTGGACACAATACTCCAGATGTGGTCTCACCAGAGCGGAGTAGAAGTGTAGGAAAACCTCTCTCAACCTACTGACTACGCGCCTTCTAATACATGATGCCGTTGGCCTTGGTCACAAGGGCACATTGCTGGGCACATTTTCATTAAATCACAGAGCAAGCCCTCTCATCGAGTTCAAACCCCCCTGCCATAGGCAGGGACATCTCCCCCTACATCGGGCAGCTCAGTGCCTTGTCCAGCCTGGCCTTAAACCCCTCCAGAGAGGGGGCATCCACAACCTCTATGGGCAACCTGTTCCAGTGTTTCACTAGCCTCACCATAAAGAACTTCTTATATCTAGCCTGAATCTACCCCCTACCAATTTACATCCATTATTTCTAGTCTTCCCATCACATATCCTATTAAAAAGTCCTTTCAGGTATTGATAAGCTTGCCCCCCTGAGCCTTCTCTTCACCAGGCTGAACAACCCCAACTCCTTCAGCCTGTCTTCATAAGGCAGTTGCTCCAGCCCTTTGATCATCTTTGTGGCCCTCCTCTGGACCTACTCCAACATCTCAATGTCCTTCTTATGTTGAGGGTTCCAGAACTGACACAATACTCCAGGTAGGTCCTCACCAGAGATGAGCAGAGGGACAAAATCACCTCTCTTGACCTGCACATGGCATGGGAAGTTGGCACCAGATGATCATTAAGTTTACTTTCAACCCAAACCGTCCTAAGGTTCTACAATTCTAATACCTTATTTCATAGATGTTATTCTCAAGTGACTTAAATAAATAACTTCATCCTGGCTCTAATAAGGTTCTACAATCCACTGTGCTGGCAAATGCCATACTAAGGATTAATACTTACTATCAGGTTAGCAGCACTAGAAAACTGAAAAGTCAGGTGGAAGTCTGGATATAAAGGATTTTATGTATTCATGTAATGCAGCTTTTCAATGTAAATATGACATAATTATGAAAGCAAAGGAATATTGACTTTTGAAAGGAACTGGAAATACCTAAGTAGGAAATAGTGCCTTGCATTTGTGCATGACGTACAACACAAGTTGTTGACAGCCTATCTAAGAAGCTGTATTTGTATATACTTTCAATACTTCATTTTGAATTTAGCTGATGCATGACAGAACCCTTTGCACATGCCACTTATATGTCAGGGAAATTCTCTACTCATGATTAAAGATGCAGCAGAGAGAACTCAAAGCACAGTGCTGAAGGCTGTGGGAGACAGACTGATGCAGGATGGAAACAGAATTGCCACGCCTGCTGAATTTTTGAAGACTAGAACTGCTGCCTGTAAAGAAGTCCTAAGCAGAAGTCTCACAGGAGATAATTTGCCCTTGGACATCCATTGTGCCACTGAACGTTGTTTCTGAAATTGTGTGGTTATTTTAGTTGGCATATGGCAAATACAAAGTAATAGTTGAAGAAATCTCAAAATATAGTTATATCCACCACTTGTATGGGCAACCAGGTGTTAATACTCCTAAAAAAAGCTTTAACAAAGTGAAAATGGGAGTTTATGGCCTGTTCTCTCCAGTGAAAGAAACCCTAGGGAAAGAAACCAAACAAATTGCAACCTGGTCTAGTGGGAAGTGTCCCTGCCCATGGCAGGTGGATTGGAACTAGATGATCTTTAAGGTCCCTTCCAATGCAAACCATTCCGTGATTCTATGTGTTCTTTCTGAGAACAGGGCCAGTGGTTAAAAATGGGAATTGGAAATTTTACACCATAGACTTGAAACGGGACAGGTAGTGAGAGGGAGGAAGGAAGGAAGGAAGTCCCATCAGTCTTGTTTTAAAACCAGAGACACTTGAGGAATGCACAGGCTCATCCGGGATCACAGTCATAGGATCAGTTGACTTAGATTTTCAGAATCCCATACAGGAATTTAAAGAATTTCTCCCTCAAGAAGGAAAAAACTCACGATTTTAGGAGCTAGGGACGTGCTGTGAACAGCCTGTCATAAGGCACGTAGGACAGATTTGGAATGAAGATGGATTTTACACACTCAGCCTGATGGTTGTCAAGGGCCAAACCTGTGGTCACTGGAGTGAGCTGAAGCAGGAACTCTACTAGGACTTTTCCTCTGTGGATGAACAATTGAGGGAAGCTCTGCTGTTTTGAGGAATTTCCGAGGACAGTAAATTACATACTAGATCACAGCTTCTATTATGTTTTGGGGGAAGGCATTTGGAAATTAATGTTTCATATTAAGGTTTAAATGGGGAATACATGCAGCTCTGCTACTCATGGCCATCGTTGAACTTGTCCTGCCACACCTGTTGAGGTGGGTTTCAGTGGTGCCTGGGCTAACATCAGCCTGACATGAAAATTTGCCCTCAGGATCCCTGTGCTTCAGTTCCCTGTTGCCAAACATGTATTAGATGTCACCAATTCACAGGGTGTGTAGAGAGAGCCTGAGCAGGAATAACTCATCAGTGCTCAGCCTAAGAGCCTGATAAAGCAAGAGCTGTAGAAATGCCTGGAAGGCAAATGAACTTCCCTTTCAGACAGAAGGAAGAATTTCAATGCCAGGAGTGGTAAATTTTTGGTGACTCCTGAGTTCTTCCTGCAGCAAATATTACTTTGACAAATTAGTTGATTAAGATGAAGCTGGACAGCTAATTTCTTTTCCTGAGCTGGGAAAATGCATTCTTATTTAAAATGATCCATTTTTTTAGAAGTGTCTAAAAAGGTGGGCTAGACACCCAGCTGTGGGCTGACTCTAGCCTGAGCCTAAGTATCCACACAGTCACTCATTCCCCAGCACCAGCAGATGAATGAGAGAATAGGAAGAGCAAGAGTGAGAAAAGTAGAAGGTTAAGATAACTACAGGTATACAAGGAAAGAGAAAAAATAAAACTAGTGATGTGAAGGCAATGACTAACTACTTCTTACAAGCACACCAATGCCCAGTAAATCTCTAAGCAATGACCACCTTGGAAGACAACCCTGCCCCCCTTGTTCCTGTTTTTTTATACAAGGAAAGAGAAAAAATAAAACTAGTGATGTGAAGGCAATGACTAACTACTTCTTACAAGCACACCAATGCCCAGTAAATCTCTAAGCAATGACCACCTTGGAAGACAACCCTGCCCCCCTTGTTCCTGTTTTTTTCTTGCTGAATATGGTGTTAAATGGCTCAAACTATCCCTTTTCTGAATTTGGGTCTTCTTTCCCAGATGTAGTCACTCCCAACCTAGTAAACCTAGCCTGTTTACTATAGAGGCAGAGTGGGAAAAGAGAGAAAGTCTTGATGCTGTGAAAGCACTGCCCCTAGTAGCCAGAGCATCAGTATATATCAGAACTATTTTAGCTACTAATCCAAAACACAGCAACTTATGGTCTGTTACAAAGAAAATTAACTCCGTCCCAGCTAGACCAAGTACACCACCTCAATTGGCTTGCTCAGATGGGAGTATGATGGAGAGGGGGAGCTTTGGAGCAGAATTCATCATAGGCTTCCACAGGGATAAACTGGAAACAAGACAGAGGCAGGCTGCAGAAATGAGGGATTAAGGTTGCAACATCCATAGAATCATAGAATGGTTTGGTTGGAAGGGACCTTAAAGATAACTGAGTTCCAAACTCCCTGCCATGGGCAGGGACACCTCCCATTAGACCAGGTTGTTCAGTGCCTTGTCCAGCCTGGCCTTAAATGCCTCCAGAGAAGGGGCATCCACAACCTCTCTGGGCAACCTGTTTCAATGTATCACCACCCTCAACATAAATAATTTCTCTTATCTCCAGCCTGAAACTCCCCTCATCAAGATACTTTCTTTCATTTTGCAGGACCAACTCTTGGAAATCATACAAAGCTGTACTCAAAATGGTGGAATTACATAATTAATTCTAAACAATACCTAAAAGATTTGGTCATTTTGAAATACTAATGGGATGGAGGTGTGTGAAACCNTGATGCTGTGAAAGCACTGCCCCTAGTAGCCAGAGCATCAGTATATATCAGAACTATTTTAGCTACTAATCCAAAACACAGCAACTTATGGTCTGTTACAAAGAAAATTAACTCCGTCCCAGCTAGACCAAGTACACCACCTCAATTGGCTTGCTCAGATGGGAGTATGATGGAGAGGGGGAGCTTTGGAGCAGAATTCATCATAGGCTTCCACAGGGATAAACTGGAAACAAGACAGAGGCAGGCTGCAGAAATGAGGGATTAAGGTTGCAACATCCATAGAATCATAGAATGGTTTGGTTGGAAGGGACCTTAAAGATAACTGAGTTCCAAACTCCCTGCCATGGGCAGGGACACCTCCCATTAGACCAGGTTGTTCAGTGCCTTGTCCAGCCTGGCCTTAAATGCCTCCAGAGAAGGGGCATCCACAACCTCTCTGGGCAACCTGTTTCAATGTATCACCACCCTCAACATAAATAATTTCTCTTATCTCCAGCCTGAAACTCCCCTCATCAAGATACTTTCTTTCATTTTGCAGGACCAACTCTTGGAAATCATACAAAGCTGTACTCAAAATGGTGGAATTACATAATTAATTCTAAACAATACCTAAAAGATTTGGTCATTTTGAAATACTAATGGGATGGAGGTGTGTGAAACCTCTCTTACAGGCCACTGAAGAAGACAAGCCCTTAGAATAAGCTGAAAATTAAGCCAGAAATGTTATCAAATGTTGTCAAATGCATATAATCAAAAATTCTATAGCAAAGTCCGCTGGTGCAGGACTATAATATGCAAATGTAGTTCTCTTATTACTTGATAACCTATGATAGTGAGTTGAATGCTCTGTGGGAAATGCTGTTTCCCACAAATAATATGGAGTGGATCATTCCTCTGTGAGAGTGAAGCAAACCCTTGTAAGTCATCTTCTCAAGCTTATTCTCATGCTTTCTCATATTCCTGTTCATGCACACCCACCTTGTGCCTTCCATCTCACCCACAAACCTAATACAATCCCTCCAGCCTGCCACCATCCCAGCCTCCAGTTCATGCCCTCATCCTTTTTACTCCTAATGCAGGATGCTGATGAGCATAAGAAAGGGGGAACAAACTGCTTCTTTGTTTCCAGTTGGTACTGGCATCAGGTTAGTTGATAGGTGGTTACTGCCCACAGGTATGGCTGAGAGAAGTGCAAGATGATTTGGGAAATAAACTGTGCATAACCAAGAAGTTACAGAGAACCAGCTCATGAATCACAATTGGACCCCTCTTTGAGATAACAATCCTAAGAGGCTTTTTCATGGAAAACTGGAAAATAGTTTCCATAAAGATTTTGGTTTTACTATATACATTTATTCCTCTTGACCTTAAAAAGCCATGATCTTACACAAGGCTGTGAGTGCCCAGAGAAGTTGTAGATGGCTCAGTCCTGGAGGTGTTCAAGGCCAGGTTGGGTGGGACTTTGGGCAACCTGCTCTGGTGGGAGGTGTCTCTGTCCATGGCAGGAGGTTGGAACTAGATGATCTTTGAAGTCCCTTCCAACTCTAACCATTCTGTGGTTAACTCCACCATCTAATCATTTCAGCTTCAAGTGCAAGTGCATTCAATTTACAACTCCAAAACCAATGCTGATCTAATGGATGATGCAATTCACACCCATGCCTACTGTAAGCCCTTGTTTCTTCTGGCAAACCACAAATCACAGCTCTGAGCAGTGGAGGCAGCAGGGAGGCTTTCTTGATCAGTATGAATGGGTTAAAAAAGGGAACTCTAGTAAAGGCTGTCCTGGTCTTTTGTGTTTTAACAATGAGAGGAAGCTCTGCCTAGTTTGAGGAATTTCCCACGTCTCCAATTCAGACTTTGGAAAACTGCTTTATTAAGCTGGTCTAAGAGGTGTTAAAAAAATAAAAATAAGCAAGGAGATGAGGACAAAGATATCTTCCCGGAGCCTACGTCTGTTCTGTTTGTTTGTTTTTTAAACCTGGATCACTGGAGGCAAACTCAGAGGAGTCTAGGGAAGTTAAATAATGACAAATACCAAATACACTGGGTTCCTGCTGAGCAGGCTGAGCCATTACCGAACTCAGTCAAGTGTCACTACTACACAGATGTGAAAGATTTGCCCCTAAATTTTCTGGTGTATCGCTTTGCTCTGCAGCATCACCAGACATCACCAGACAGATTAAGTGGCAAGAAATAGATTAGGAATTTACTGGATGAGAGGAAGATCTGTGGACTGAGAAATGCCATTTTCACCATGCAATAGTGAGTGATGGAGCATAAGAATCTCGGGCTTCCAAATTGCTGACAACCTTTCCTTTGCTATTCCCTTGCCTGTTACAAGCTCATTGCCTCCCATAAAACTGTCACTGAAAGAAAGCATTGCAGCATTCAGACAATTACATCATTCTTCCCCAAATTCTGAAAGCTCAACAAGCACATTGATGAGCATCAATTTCCCACTGATGGAGAGAGAGGAATATGATGTACAAGTTCACACCACATCATTGTTTTTTTCTGAATTCAGAAATCAATCAGAGGACACTGCCATGCCAGAGATGTTCAGATGGAGAAAGACCCTGGTGGGTATAGACATTGCTGCAAATGAAAGCATCCCCTGCATGTCCCCTGACACTTAGCACTGCCAACAGCACTCCAACACAACACCATAAAAGTAGCTTTTATTTAAGCAGCTCAAAACACAGATAGAAAAGAATTTAAGCAAGATAAACGTGATACACCCTGGCAGAACGCAGCAGATTCTCAGCTAGTGGCTCCCCTGTCAGTGAGGGTCACCTAATATGAAATCGAAGGGAGATGCAAGAGATGGCTCTAATAAGAAACATTCTAAAGAAACATTATTTTATCAGCTGACAAAAATGCTATGCCTGTAACCTGCATTGCAAATCCCAGCCTCTGTAAGCATAAGAAAGTGAAAAAATCTAAATGCTATTGCAGTTCATCTGTGGGTTCTTTTCCAGAAACTATGCAGCATGCCTTAGGATTTTATAAATTCAGATTATTAGGAGCTAATAGTTCAGATAAGAACAGTATTTCCATCCTTGATCCTATACCTCTGCAGCTGTGAGTTTAAACTAGGCTAGTCACAGCTTCTATTAAAATTCATTAGTCAGGCTAACTCCACAAAAATGGAACATGCACTTCACTTGCCCCAAACTCTTCAATCACACAAGGAGACCAATGGTTCACTTCACACACACCATCCCTACCTGTAGGACATCAAGGGTCGGTCACATCGGAGTCCTTTCCAAACTTGTCCTCCTGTGCAGGGAAGGAAACTTCCCATCCAAGTGTAAACTCCTGCCCCAGCCTCTGCCCTTTGTGTTCCCAAGAGCTGGAGACACACCTGCTTTTCCGTGTGTGCTGCGTGTTGTTGGTCTTGGGGGGGGTGTTGTTTTTTTGTTTTGCTTTTCTTTTCTGGAACAAATTAAACAGCCGGCGTGCAATTCTCTGTAAGTGAGAATATTTTGGCTTGTGGTGATTTAATCAAGCGAACCCCGTGACCTCCCTTTCCTGTGATCAGTGGGAACAGATCCCTTCCCCACCAGCACAGGGTGGAGTTGCAGCTAAAAATCACCAGCCTGAAAGCGTGATGCTGGATGGGCAGGGCAGGTCTTCCTTCTGCCTCGGCTGTGTCAGAGCATACGGTGATTCCTGCTGGGCTGCAACACAGAGGTGACCTCTGGCCAGGAAGGAACCTGAAAAATATTTTCTAAGTGATTTCCTGCAGTTGGGGGCAAAGTGGATGCGAGCGACACTTGGGTGGAGGTGCTCAAGATGAGAAAAACACTTTTTCTTTGGTCATCAGGGGCTATGGAAGTAAAATTTTTTTAATTTTTTTTTTCCCAGGGTAAACTGTTTTAAGAGACACAGATGTCACCATACACAATGATCTGGAGTCTTTTTTTTGTACATGTTCCTCAGGCTTTCAGCTATGGTGCCTTTCATGCTAGAGGTGCTGAGATACTATGGACCAATATGGGAGATATACTGAGCTGTACTGAGGTAGTACAGGAGAGCCTTTCCATATGGAGCTCATATGGAAAGCACCCTTGTGATGCAGCTGGGCACAAAGGTTCCCCTCTGAGGTGGGGAAGCTCATGCATCCAGAAGCACAGCCACCCCTAGGAATGAACTCCAAGTTGTGCTGAGCAGGTCCTACTGCCTCACACTGACAGTCCAAGAGGGGGATTTTCACATGCTAGAACTAATATTTGAAAGAATTGCACCCTAGGAAGGTGGAGATGGTTCCCCAAGGCTCAGTCCTAGTTATGTTGGTAGAAGGAAAGACATTGCAACTGCCTCCTTTCTTTGCACCATTTCTGATAATATACAAGATAATATACAAGATAACATACCTCAGCACCATGGCCTGGGACCAACATAGCATATGCCACAGGGTATAACCCATCTGTGATGAGTATAGTTTTCGGGAGGCAGCAGCTTCTCCTTGGCTGTAGCAGTAGCTGAGAACAGCTAGTTCCTCTGTCAGGTATATCTGAACCATCTTTCCCAGGACGTCTTAGAATAGAAAAGTATATCTAGAACTCCATCATCTACAGCTAACAGGATCCCTCTCTGGACATAAGAATTTATTTTAGTATGTTGATATGTGTGTCCATAAATAATCACTTTCTAATTGCTCCATCATGATGCAGTCTACACAGCACTGGGAATGTTAACATTGAGTGAGGGATACCTGTCTCAAAGAGAAAAGAGGCTCTTCACCCAAGAGACTGGAGTGCTAATTAGTAGGGCTTTAAACTTGAAGAGCGGGAGGAGGGGGGTGGTATGCTGTGGGACACATCAGGGCTAGGAGGACAGCATGCTAGAGAGAACTTTTGACTGGTTGCACCGAGACATGCTGAGGGTGCTGCATTACAATTGCAGCCTAACAGAGATGAGCCAGGGGCACCTAAGGTAGCTGCAGTCAATAGGGAAACACTGATCAAAGGGCTGGAGCAACTGCCTTATGAGGACATGCTGAAGGAGTTGGGGTTGTTCAGCTTGGTGAAGAGAAGGCTCAAGCGGGACCACATAGGAGCTTCTCAATACCTGAAGGGGGCCTACAGAAAGGCAGGGGGAGGACTTTTTAATAAGATATGTGATGGGAGGACTAGAAATAATGGACATAAATTGGAAGAGGGTAGATTCAGGCTAGGTATAAGAAAGAAATTCTTTACAGTGAGGGTAGTGAAACACTGGAAGAGATTGCCCAGAGAGGCTGTGGATGCCCACTCTTTAGAGGTGTTGAAGGCCACGCTGGATAAGGCACTGAGCAGCCTGATGTAGTGGGAGGAGTCCCTGCCTATGGCAACGGGGCTGTAACTTGATGATCTTTAAGGTCCCTTCCAACCCAAACTATTCTATGATTCTATGATTTGATGAACACTTCAAGGGACATTCCTCTTATAAAGTTGCACAGTCAGCAACCCAGCTGAAGTGCCTTTATACAAACACAGGCATAAGAGGCAACAAACAGGAAGAGCCAGAACCTACCATGCTGATGAGAAGCTATGAAACCATGGGCATCACTGAAACATGGCAGGATGAATACTGCAACTAAAGTGTGGCCATCGGGGGATATAGGCTATTCAGAAGGGAGAGATGAGGCAGGAGGGGTGGTGGAGTTGGCCTTTATATTAAGGAAAGTTTAGAGTGTGAAGAGATATCACTGAAGAATTGCCAGAGAGAAGCTAAAAGCTTATGGATAGAATTAGAAACTGAGGCAACATGGGGAAGTTTGTGGCTGGTGTCTATTACAGGCTAAGAGGAGCATACTGATGAAGCCTTCCTCTAGCTACAGGAGGCATCACACTCAAAGGCCTACTGAGGGATTTCAATCACCCTGACATCTGCTGGAAGAACAACACAGCCAGGTGTAAGCAATCCAAGAGGCTCTTGAAGAGCCTCGATGACAACTTCCTGAGGCAGGAAATAGACAGTTCTACAGAAGGAGAAGTCATGCTGGGTCTGCTAATCACCAATGCCAGTGAACTCATTTGGGATGTCAAGGTTGGAGGTCAGAGAGGCCAAGGCATGTCTGGAGTTTAACTTGGCAAAGGATGCTAAAAACAATAAGAAGGGCTTCCATAGGTATAGAAACCAGAAAAGGAAGGTTAAAGGATGGGTGTGACCCTGTTGAGCAAGAATGGTGAACTAGCCACAATGGACAAGGAGAAGGCTGAGGTACTCAACAACTTCTTTGCCTCAGTCTTCAATGCCAAAACCTCTCCTCATGACAAGTTGAAGGAAAACTAGATGGACATAAGGGGGAAAAGTCCATTCTGCTGTGACAGAAGACAAGGTTTGCGACCATGTGAGGAACCTGAATGCCCACAAGTCCACTTCACTTCAGTGGGCTTTTCAGTTTCATTTATATTTGTCTGACTGGAGCTGTGAGTTTTATTCCCATTTATGTCCATCAGCTGGTTGGGATGAGTAAAATGCAATGACTGTGACATGTAGGCGAGAAAATGCTGTTGAGATACTTTGATTAGACTTCCAGAATGATTAATTCTTTAAAGAAGAACACCTGAGTGATTAGTTTTTGAAAGTATATAGAAGGTTCTCATAGTATTCTTATTATTTAGTCTTGTTTTCTTGGCTTTTGATCCCATTTGTGTTGAGTTTTGCCGGTGGGTGGAAGATGGTTTCTATCTACCTGGTAATTTCCATTGTTTCAGAACTGTTCCTGTTCAACATGGAAATAAGTTTAAAATCTGGAAGCAAGCCTGAAGCAGATTATATTGTCATATCTGGGAACTGGAGAGAAAAAGGCACTAAGAGAATGATTAGATAAATCTCAGAAACAGCTCAGAAGAAAGTATCTGAAGACTCTCAGACTAGAGATGCTCATTCTCTCTATTGACAAAGAGGAGCAGGGAATACCACCTCAGGAGCAGGTATCTGTGTTGCTGCCATTTCCAGTGCAGTGAGATGAACAATACTCTTTGTGGAAAGACTCAGCAGCAATCGATTTGTTGTTATATTATGCAAAGTGGAACAGCTCAAATGGGCATGGTGACAGCAAATAGATATTTCAGATGTCTTGGTGATCCTGGCAGAGAGAGAAGAATTAAACTTTGCTCATACCAGGGACAGCAAATCCTGAAATCACTTTGTTCTAATGTGTTGAGTAGGAAGGAAGTAATGAAATGTCTCATTATACATCTGACTTGTGCAGTATATTTAGAGCTGACAGCAGTGCTGAAGGTTGCCTGGTTCTATACTGAAAGGAGTGACATGGTCTGGACCATGGTCACCTGAAACAATTTATCTGCCTGAATAATGTCCCTGAAGGGACAGGGGGGACCTCATAGTAGCTTATCAATACCTGAGGGGGGCCTACAGAAAGGCTGGGGTAGGACTTTTTAATATGATATCTGATGGGAGGACTAGAAATAATGGATGTAAATTGGAAGAGGGTAGATCCAGGCTAGATATAAGAAAGAAATTCTTTATGGTGAGGGTAGTGAAACACTGGAAGAGGTTGCCCAGAGAGGTTGTGGATGCCCCCTCTCTGGAGGTGTTTAAGGCCAGGCTGGACAAGGCACTGAGCAGCCTGAGGTGTCCCTGCCTGTGGCAGGGGTGTTGGAACTCAATGATCTTTAAGATCCCTTCCAACCCAAACTATTCTATGATTCTATGATTACTCATTTTTCCTGAAGCACCAGGATTTCATTGAGGTGACAGAACAATTAATGTGCATATTTAAAGTACTTCACTTGCACATTGACATGGCTCAGTTTCATGAGTTTATTTTTGGTCTACATTATTTGCATTTACAATGTTTTTTTTTAGCTGGGCAAACACACTTGTGTGAGTTTCATCACAGCAGAATGATAATTACAATAGTATATAATGTAATCATCATGTTGAGAAGGTACAAAATCTTAAAGGGCCATTTAATCTGCTAGAGAAAAGCACAGAAAGAACAAATGTGAGAAACTGAAGCAGTCTAAAAGTCAAAAAGGTTCAGAGTAAGGGTCTGCATTTTTAATTATCCCACCTATCAGCCCTGCCTGCAGATATCCATGTGATTCATCAATGCTTGTCATAAATATATCACAGCTGACTGCTTTTCTACATGAGATGCTTCATTTTTCTTCATTACTGAGCTTAGCACAGAGATAACAGCTGCTTGACATCCCCAGTACAGGACTTGCTTCTTTCAGCCTTCAGACTCTTGTGACTGAGTTAATGATCTGGGTGCTTTAGTGAACTCTGTTTCTAACAACAGGTTTTGTCTTGGGTTATATAAAGCTTCATGTGTTAAAAGCAGCTCTGACAATGGGCAGCCAGGGGCCTTCACAGTTGATAGGAAATCCCAGTGCAGAGACACAGGCCCAAGTAGGAACTTCTGCAAAATGATGGAGAACTCATTGAGCTCCTGTGAAAATCAATAAAGGAAGTGGAAAACGCCCGTAACTGGTAGCCTTTGTGCTCATGCAATTGTTGGATTTCCCTCAGCAGAAGACATGCGGTAATTTCTCCAGGGAACTTTGAGTCCCTTCCCACAAAGCCCAACCCACCCATCACTTTCTGGAACTTCAGGCTAACTTTTTCACACTAGCTGGGCCCTGTTTAAAATAGATGGCTCCAAGTTTATCTTCCCCATCCTTTTTTCTGACAATGGTCTAGCACAGCAGTGAAGAGGATACATTCGCATTTAAGGTGTACAGACCCAGAGCTCCAGCTGCAGCTGAAGATAAACCGATGGGACAGGACAGGAACATAATAAAGAAGATCCTAGTCCTGGTGTTTCAAAGAGAAAAGTTAAAACAGTGCTCAGGCTAGTCATGATGTGTTGACCAGCAGGAGATGTAAGAATGTTGGCATCACCTAGAAGGTACCATCAGTGAGATGGCCAGAAGCTGGGTGATGGAGGACAAGAGGATAGCTCCTAGAGCTGGAATAAAGCAGAACCTGCAGAATGCAGGCAGGACACAAATGAGAGTTCTTGGAAAAGCTAAAGCTCCATTGGTCCTCATGTGGTCCCCACATGTTGGGGGAATGCAGCTGGGAGTGTTTTCAGGGCCAAGGTCTTACTTTTGAAAGTCTGCTGATCACGTCTCATTGTCCAACATGGGGGGAGGGAGGGAAGTTGTGTTAAATTGTGATTAAAAAGATGGTATTCTTCTAGGGCAATAGGGAAGCAGTAGGGAAAGTATTTTGAGAGCTCTTCAACTCATCTATCCTGGTGACAGGCATAAAAATGAGAGGGGATAGGCTATATGTGTATTGCCTTTTCATATGTTCTCATGCTCTTTTCACTTAGGAATGTATTTACTTAGTACTGGATTTATTTACCGATAGAGAGAAAGTTTGAAATAGGATACTAAACTTGCTTTAAAAGTCATGGATTTTAAATCATTCCTCTGACAGTCAATGTCATGTGTGTTATGATAATATGTCACATGATAATATGATTCCTCAAAGTGTTTTCTATGCTTCTGAAGGTGAAGAAAAAGAGATTCACTATCTGTGGAAGGATCCAAGGTGAAAGAATACAAGCTGTACAACTACTACTGATAGACAATTAACGTGTGCTGGCTGAAGTACATCTCAGTGTGTTGCATGTATATTTAGTTCATGGATTTGCATATTCTTTCCAGTGAAAAGAGACCTTTCAACCCAGTGAGAATCTGTTTATGCATCATGTGAGTTAGTGGCAAAGAGCACCCCAGTCAGTTGCTTCCCAGTCACCCTTCTACCCTATGTTTCCATCAGCTCATGGCAAATTTCAGGTGGGCATGAGACAGGAAACATCAGATCTCTCCATGAGAGCTATGAAATCACCACATAGATGAATGAAGGTAACTGAGACCAAAGAAAGGCAGATACAAAAAAGGATTTATGAATTCCAGCTTCCATAGAGTTCATATATATATATATATACAGACATTCATGTATATATATACAGTCCATTCATTCAGTAAGTTATTTCCTCTTTTGCATAGAAAATGACCAGGCAAAATAGAAACCTATGGATGAACAGAAACTTTTGTATTTGGTACAATTCCCTGTGAAAGGCACTTTACCGTGTGAATCTGACTTTTTTTCCTTTTTTCCAGACATGAATGAGATGTCTTCACCACCATATGTTTCCTCCTACTCACAGGTCCAGGTCCCAGACCTCCTTTTTTAATAAATCAAAATATACTTTGTTGTTCTGCTTTGTTCTGGTACAAGAAGCACACTTTCTGCTCTTTAAAAAGAAGTCTGTAGTGCCACAAAGGCTCTCTGGTTAGATACACCTGGCACTTTCAATGTCACCGAAAAGTGACAAAACACTGTGTGTGTTGGAATAAGCAAGCACATTTGAAAAAAACTTTTTTTTAGTCATGAGTATATCTTGTGTATTGCAATGCTTGTTAATTCTTTCTTCAACACCTTTTATACTAATCACATGGTTTGGAAATACTGTCATTCCTTGTAATCCCAGTGATAAAAAATACCTACATTTTTTACTGACAGGAGGCTGAGCTAAAGGACAAATATGTTTTGTTTGGCTGCTCAGCAGCTGGAAAACGTGTCTGGCTAGTCAAACACCAGGTAAGTAGTTGCAAGCTGTATGACAGAGACTTTTGTCAGGTCAACAGCCAGGCTAAGCCAGGCAGGAGACACGAGCATTAGGAAGGGAGGGAGGGTATAGAAATGAATTGGTGAATTGAGGGGTACTGTGGGCACGTAAAGGGTAGGTCTGTTGGAAATACAGGAAAGAGGCAGGGACAGATGAGAGACCACAGAAGAACTACAGCAGATCCTAGGGTAGGTGTGGTGGTTTAAGTGTTGTTATGGTAGTAATGCAACTCCAGGCTACTGCAGTAGAAGGTGTTGGATGCAAAGCTATGGAAAAATAATCATTAATTCTACGGTCCATAAAACAACTTTATCTTTTTTGAGTTCTATGCCAAGCAGGTGGGAGGTTGCTAAAGAGTCCTAAATATTCCTGCATCCTAAGGACTCTAGGGAGAGAAGCCCAGGCCAGTGTTCTGGGTGTATGGACAGACCAGATACCCTGGATCCAGAGGAGGAACAATTAAGCAGACTTTTGTTGGTGTTACTGGAAAGGGACAGGTGGTTTATCTGAATTCCTGTCTTCTGTCAGAGACTTTCTTGTTTGCTTATAGCCTCATGAAATGGAGAAACTCTGCCCTGTAACAGCATTAAGGAAGGGTGGAGTTTGTTTTCTGGGTAGAGTGAATCTGGTGCAATTTACTTGCTTAGCAAAGGAATGGAGAAAAATGGCACCCCTACCCCTTTTGAAAACATTTCCCCCTCACTTACAACCTGTTCAAATTTTTAGACTATCACATTCTTGGGTAAGATGATTAAACTTCCTCCTAGTGTCTCTGCTTTGTGGCTGATCTATGATATTCATCAGCCCATTAGGGATTTTTGCTAGATTGATGAGCCACAAGGAACTGAATTCTTTTGAAGATTGAAGTCACCAGATATCCAAAATTCTGGATACATGATGTTTATTTTTCATATTACTCTGAGTCTTGAGGTGCTTTCCATTGGCATGGAAGTCTCCAGCAGAGCTTTTGGTTATTTCACAATAGCATGATTCCAAGGACTTGCAAATTACCAAGAAAATCAATGGAAGCACTCATGCTAAGGGATCTAGGACTTGGCTTACAACTGCTTGAGTGGATGCTTCACCCACAAAGGGAGGAGAGATGGAGTGCCAGGGGGAACAAGAAGCTGTCTGCTCTTCATGGCAGGAGCCAGGATCTGACAGAATAAAGCTCTCACTAATCTGCACGGTCCCATGGCACATAACAAAGACAGCAGAGTAGGTCTGGTTACAGTGACTGGGTTCAGCCACAGTCCCATCCTCAAACAAGTCCATAGCAGGTCCAGGGTGAAGCTATTTGGATTATCAAGGTACAAGACTGGGCCCGTGCAGAAACACAATGTGGCTCGGCCAAGGACCAAGGGCAAAACTTAAACGTGACTCTTAAGCCAAGGCGAGATCCCTGATGAGACATCTCACAGCTTGTTCTTACAACTTACTGACTTCCTACCATCCCAATCCCTGCTTACACAGCTCTACCCTTGTAGAGCTAATCTTGGGTAAAGGCAAGCAAACCTCAAAGAGGAGGAAAGAGCTTGCAAAGCCTGTCAGGGATCTGACATTTGCCCTTAGACATCTGGATCCATAAGGATTGATAACTGGGAATATTTTGATGTGTAGAGATGCAGTTATATGACAGAACTCAAAGATGCTTGGACTCAACATGAAGAGGCGGTATCTAACTTGCTATGGTAAGAGCATCTACTCCTACCCATAATACAGTTCAGTGTCCAGGTTTGCCATTATACACAAGCAGATCTGGTTGCCTTGGGGCTAGATCCAGCTGAAGCAAGAATACAAGATTTCTTGTTCCTTCTCTCAGGAGTCTCACTTAAAGGCCTTTTCTATGCTTGGGGATCTCTGTTGCACTAATGACTGCAGTTTGCTGTGCTTTCTGTTATGGAAAACTAAGAAAAAACCGGGGAGAGACAAATAGAGAAAGACAGATCTGAGCAGCCAAAAAAAAAAAAAATTTCCTAACAAGGAAAACACTCACCTCAGTATTAGAGGCCAATGGGGCAAGTGCCAAAACAGTCAAGTGGAAGACACAACTTTGATTTGCAACTGAGTCTCCCAGAAGTGTAATCAAAGTTTGGCTTTTCTTTGGTCTCTGAGCTCTCTCATTTACCAGCACCAGAAATGCCTCCATGGTATGCACTCATACTGGTCTGATCCCTTAGGCTAAGCCTCATGGCTTTGCCACCCATGCAGAGCTGATGCAGGTGCTGCTGAGCAACTGCCAACTGAACCTGAAAGGGTTTGGATGAGATAAGCACAGTGGCATAGCCTCATTCACATCTCTCAGATGTGTATCAGTATTTCCAAAGTAGCGTAGATACAAGTGTGAGGTATCTCAAAGCAGTTTTTGCTGGGAAGTCCCTGTGCTTTTCAAAGTAGACAACTCCCTAGACAAAACTTAGAGCCCATAGTGATGTGAGCATTTAATTGCCACCTCATTTGCTAAGTTCTGTATCCATTATCAATACCCCTCTTAATTACTCTGGAAGTTCCCATCAATTATTGTATAAACCTGTAGATATCCCAATCTGCTCAGTACTTATCTGTGTAGTTCCACCTCCAGCTTCACACTTTTTTCAGAGTCCATTTCTGAGAAGCTCAGCCCGGGTTCAGACACCATCCATGCAGGGAGGCATTTATGAGGATTGCAGGTTATCCCAGGCTAAGCCAAAGATCTTGGACTATGTGTGCATTTTATGATTTCTTCCAGACTTAGGTTATTCCCAATAATGTTTCAAATTCTACCTCTAGAAATGCCTGTAACACCTATGGATTTTGTCTCAGTAAAGGCAGATCATCTATAGAGCACACAGTAGACAAAACTCTCCTCCGCACTTCCCAAAACCCTTCCAACACTGAAAGGGGAACACAGGTCAGGGCAATACTGAAATGTCAGGTTAATGCATCCTGAAAATTCTGCTTATGAATAAAAAGGCTTTTTTGTTTATTAACCAGCACACCTGCCCCTTTTATTAGTACAGCACAAACATAATTCTTTCTTAATGGTGAGCACAGAACTGAAGAATAAATATCAACAGTGGACTGTGTACATGAAAATAAATTCCAATCTTAGATTAAGTTGTGCTTTCAGCAAGCCTCAGCTGATTCTGGGCATGGGTTTGACCTTCTCACTGGTCCCACCTGCACAAAAAGCACAGCAAATGTTCAACTTGGATTTCCTCTTACACAGCTATGCATCAATATAATTCCATTGGCACCAGAGTAAATCTTCCTTTTGCATGGGTGGATGGAGAGAAGGAGCAGAGCTGCTGACTGGCAGGTGGAGCCCCTCCTCTGGGATTCTTTCTTCTCAAGTCCCAGATCACTGAATATACTGATCCCTGCAGAAGGGTTGATGCATTGCAGGTTCTTCCCTAGTCCAGTTTTTGGAGTGTCCAATCTGTGTGAGGGGCCAGGGAACGGAGGCTGAAGGTATATGAGGTTAGAAGTGTCTGAAATCTGAACTTTCCTTCCAGCTAAAATCCATCAAATACTATAAAACATATGTCCTGCTCTTGGACCTTAAATGAGAATCTCTAATGGGGTCGCAAAGAGAAGGAAATAAAAAGTAAATGTTTTGAAATAAACAAACCACTTAATTAACTGATAAAGGACACTGGGATTGAAACAGATGCTTGTTCATGGTCTGTTTGTGAAATCTCTCCAGCCAGCACAGGCCAGAGCCACTCACTGCTGGTGTGTTTTAGACATGCCAAGGATTTCAGATGCTTGTTTATGGTTTCTCTCAATTTTGCTAGCTGTCAGCCAAATTCATGGATATTCAAGTACTTACAGAACTTGAGCACCAGGAGAAAATTGTCCCAGACCAAGGTATTGAGAACCTTCCACTAAGCCCAGCAGCAGTTCTCATTGCTTGTTGAGTATTCCAGGTATCCAAGATGTGGATCCCAGGCATCAAATTTAGCTTGACTTCATAGCAGGGGTCTGAAACACCCCCAGGACCACCAGTACAGGAGAGGCCTTTTGGGCAGAATTTCCCTGGAGGCATCACTGGTGGTGGCATAGGCTCATGAAACAGCCTGGCTTCCCGCAGACACAACCCTATCAATGTTTTAAAAAGTAATGTGGATTTCAACAAATTTACACAAGCCTTCATTTGCGATAAAATAGTGTTTCTGAGTTAGAAAAAAAAAAAAATAGTCCATGGGAAAGACCCACAAGCTTTTCTCCTTGTTTCCATCTGCACACAAGGCTGAGCCAAGTAAACCTTCTACCTTTGCTTGGGTCAGTTTGTACATTTCCTGCAATTATTGTTTGCCAGCTATCCTTCCTGTCACAAGAGGGAAGCTGGCAAGATAAATCTCTTGGGACTAGTCTACATTTCAAAGCACTGGGCCCATCCTAACCCCATCAAGGAATGTGCAGGGACGTGTTCTGTCACCTGGCACACCTCAGAGGGGTCTCCCAGGGGATCAAGCTGTGCTGCTGGCAGCAGGTGGAAGAAACACAGTGGAGGGAGCTTTTTTCAATAGATGAGGCACTTCTCCTGTTTTCTCTCTTTTTCCCAGATTCTTTGCACAGCAGCTAGCTCAGCACACTGCTGTCTCCTTCAGATGCACCATCCTCATGGTCCCAGCACCATCAGACAGGGAACAACATCACATGGTGATGCTGATGCACATGATGAAGGCTGCTAGTGAGTAGGCATGATTTAGGGAGCTGTATGAGAAAGAGTGCCAAGCACAGACTTCATTTAATGAATCCCTCTGGTCACCTGATTAAATGAGGCTTGTGGTCATTGTGGGACTTCTCTCCACTGATGTTGTCTGTTGCAGGACATATCCCAAAGGAGAAGAATCATTTCTCCTCCTGCCAGGCAGCATAGACCAGAACCACTCACTGTTGGTGGCTTTAGTCCTGACGAGGACTTCAAGCTACTACCAGCTCATGCTTACCCACTAATTCACTTCCAACTGCAAGGGGCCATGCACACGGGGCCACAAAGTCCATTCCTGTGGCCAAAAATCAAAGTCAGGTGGGATACATGCCAGTCCCCACTGCTTTCCGAGAAGAGATGCTTTTGCTTTCTGAGAAGAGATGCTTTTGCTTTCTTTTTCCATTTCAATGTTTTAACATTGGGCAGGTGCTCCCTGTGGAGCACAGCTCAGCTTTCACATTTGTTCCACTCAAAAATGCACATTGATCTAGTTAGAAACACTAGCAAAACTGGCCAGCCCAAGCTGCATGTCCAGTGGCAGCTTGTCCAGTTTAGACTGCAGATGCTATTCCTAGGTTGTCCCTGGGAGGCCTCAGATGAGCAAATTCTGTTGGTCTTACCTTGAGTAAATAGGTGATACCTCATGATAATTAGCCATCATAGAAGCAGGAAGGAAAAGCTGAGATATATTTGTCCACCAGCATTACTCAGCTGAGCAAGAAAATACATCTTACTTTTTTATGCAGCTGGGAGATCCAGGGAAGCCTTTCATTCAGCAATAGTCAAGTATTGAAAAAGACAGGTTAACTTTTGCTTTTGTTGGCTTGAGATAGCCCATCTGTCCACACTGGTGTTGGCATTGCTACAGAAATTTTGACAGTCTTGTACCAGATTCAAAATTTGTTCAGGCCACTCTAGCCTGCCTTTGCCATCCTGTTTAACTGGAAGAACCAAGACATGGAGCCCTAAGCTATCAGCAGTATGCCAAGACTTTGGGGCACATATCTCTTCCAAACAGCACAGTCACTGCTCAGTGCTTCTTGGACAAAATCCCCTTTTTTGCATTATTAATATTTTAATAATTATTTAATATTTAACAATAACTTAAATATATTGTTCAGAGACAAATTTTGGCAAGTTGTAACAAGAAGTCCTTGTCTTCTGCAGACCAGCGAGAGGCTTGCATGCACTCCTCTCATGTGGCTGCAGGCACAGCATCAATGACTTCATGCAGATGTGAAGGACAAAACCTTGAAAATCCATTCTTTGCTCCCTGAGCACACACAAAAGCATTCTGTATTGTCAACCCAAGGGACTATTTTGTGTTGCAAATGAATTCTACTTCAAGAAGGACACCCTAACTCCCCATGCACATGAGAAGGAGAATGGTAATTAATTAACTTCTTGCTTGCATTAGTCTTTGAGTGGTGCTTGCTCCCTGCTACCCAGAGTGGTCCCAATTACCCCATGATCTTTTCTGGGATCAAGCAGCAGCTCTGCACCTCCAGGCTTCATCCTGCTCCATGTGTGCATCTTCTGGGGACCTGCAGGCAGCTCAGAGCAGCTTTTTGGCTTCCATCATGAGCAGGAACTGTGCATTCACAGGGAGAGTAAGTTCTTCCAGGTTGTGAAGTAGTCAGTAGTTAACACAATTTAATAGATAGCCAACAGAGGTGGGCTTAGATTTAGGAGATCTACACCCACCTTAAGTTCTCCCAGATGGAAGCCTGGGAGAAGGAAACCAAACTGGGCACTGCTGGTCTGGTGTATTGGCAAAAGATGAATCATTTTATTTAACAAACAGCAGTTTTTCAAAGGAAGAGAAGAAAACTATAACAGGAAGGCAAAGAGTAACACAGGATACCTAATCACTTCTGCAAGGCTTGGTCATGACTGGTTACTGTCCTTATCTCGGTGTCCCCAGGGAGGCAATTTTGAGATCAAAAGATCTTGAAGTGAGAAGGTATATTTCTGGTGTAATGAACTACGCAGGTTTCTGAAGGCTAAGGATGGAGCAACATGTGGTGGCTTTGGGGCGTGAGTAGTCTATGAAGGAGGGAAGGAAAAGCTCTGCATAACCAAAATCTGCAAATATCCTACTAGAGAGGGATGCATGGAAAAGGCAACCCCTGTGGGCAGTTACACATCATCTCTCCACCAGTGAGGGGCAATTCCACCTCCTCTGCTGCCCACCCTGACTCCACAGCTGGCAGCCAGAGATGGGCTTGGTCCAATATGTTTGTTCTAGCCTGCCTAAAACAATCCTTGGTATCTGTGGCTGATTCAGAGCCAAAAATAAGCCAAACACCCAAGTCTTTTCTCTGAACCACACAAATTAGATCAGCCATTAATTGAATTCCCCTCTGTTGAGCAAACTGGAGCTCGAGCACTGGGATTTCCTTTGATTGTTCCTGTTGGTGGAACTTCATCTAGTTGCACTCCCATATCTAGCACCTTTTAATGACTTCATATATAACCATATGCAAATTGGCTTAATGAATTGGAGATGCTCCCAGCTGGGCAAGAGGAGGGCAGAGCATCCAGCCATTGGTGCAGTGTGTTCTGGCTCAAACACCAATGTCAAAGGTGGCACAGCAGTCACCTAGTTCTAGCAACTACTGCAGATATGAGACTCAGTGGATTAAACTGCTCTTTCCATGGTCCTACCATGATCTTTGCAATATAATCTGAATTTCCTGCTGAATAAATTTCAGGGCAAGGAGCCCTATGGGAAGCCTCTGCTCTGCAGAGAACTCTGTGCTCCTTTTGGGTCTTGCATTCCTCCATCAGTGCATGGTGGGTAGCAGGGAGGTGTCCCCAACAGTGCCCCATATCCATGGGGACATGAATCCCTAGGCTAATCATAGATTCAAAAGTATCTGCCTGTCTCTCATTTTTCCCCTATCAGAATGGCTGGTGCAAGTTTGCTGCAGGTCTGTATATAGTGGTGTCTAAGATCACTCACCAGTTCAGATCTTCTGACAAGATGAAGTGATGAGGCAGGTCCAAGGTCAAACTACAGTTCAGGATCAGGTTCAGGTCTAGTGATGTAATCAGGTTTAGAAACAGGCTGGTGGTGACCAGAAAAATCCACATGGGCAAAGCAGGTGCAAACAATGGGGAACAGCTCTCAGCTGTGCCTTCTCCTGTCTTGTCCCAACTCCTGTCAGCTAAACCACTAACTGGGATGTAATGAAGATGTTGCCATTACTAGTTTCCAGGCAGGGAAGATGCTCCCACAGCAGCATCCCACTGTCACAACCAGACTGTTGGTACCCCTCGGTCAGTTTCCTTCCAAGCTGGTACATGGTTTTGGATGAGAGATGAGGCTCAGAGGAAACCCTTCCCTGAAACGAGCCTTCATTCACCACATATGACTCTCTTTAACTCACCACAAGTCCCACAGAAGTCTTATGCCCATTCCCCTTCCTCCGAGAGGTGACAAAAAGGACATTTTCCTTTCTGTGGTGGTGAAGAACCACTTCTGGTCATTTCAAACAGCCTGGCTGCTCCTCATCTTGGTGACAGCCTGCCACCTTGTGTTGAAAGCTGAGGATTCTCAGAGTGGTTTTGCTCAAGGCATAGAAAATGCCTCAGACATTACCTAATGGTTTCCCTACAGGCCTCCTAAAGCCCTGAAGAAATGAAGACCTCGAGAAGCTCAGCTCTGTGGCAGAGTCAGGGACACAGCAGAAACTGTCCAAGTGATCCCAGTTCTGGCTTTGGGTTTCTTCCAGTAGGT
The DNA here is from genome assembly GCA_013400935.1 of Turnix velox. Lineage (NCBI taxonomy): Eukaryota > Metazoa > Chordata > Aves > Charadriiformes > Turnicidae > Turnix > Turnix velox. The sequence continues at coordinate 161,823 of VZTY01029249.1, forward strand.
CATTGCCTGGTGCCAGGCAAGGGCAAGCATCTCCTGGGATCCCAGCAGCCATTTTGAACTATTCCTTCTACAGTGGAGGATTTGGGCTCATTCAGGTTGAGCTCAACTCACTTGCAACTGAAAGTGACCTTTTTTTCACTGGAGTCTGGGCCATAATTTGCAGCACCTTTTTTGCCCGGGGAAGGTCCAATCCTTTGCTTCACTGAAGGCCCCAAGCATCACTGAGTTGCTTGTTGGCACTGGAGACAAACACATGTGCTCCAGGTGCACATGTGGGACATCAACAGCCACTGAGTGGTGAATGGAGGCCAGGCCAGGTGCTCAGGGCACCTCATACAGCCCTAAGTACCAAGAACTCCAGGTCCTGTCTCACTTCAGGGACTTCATCTCAAACTGGACCCTGTTTGCCTTCCATTTGGCTTTTACTTCCTCCACTTGTAACAAATGTAAGATGTTAATTAGAAAGAATAGCTGTTGATAGAGTGCAAAATTCTTTACAGTTTATTTTTTAATTTTTCTAAATGCTTCTAAGTGTGTGACAAATTCTTCTTATAAATCCTATTAGTGGTTAATGAACTCAGGGGAAGACGTGCCATGATCTTGCTGAGCCCTGCTGTATCTTTCTACAGAGGCTCTTTTTTAAATTTCTCCTCTCTTTCATATTTTTTTGAGTATTTTTCTTTTTTCACTATCAACCTTTCCACTTTCTTCTTCCCATTTCCTCCTGTGAGTGGTGTGGTGAACCCCAAATACCCCATTCACGGGCCAGGCAAACGGGGCAACTAGTGGTGTGCAGATGTCATGCAGCACAGCAGGTACGAGTAAAATATTCACACAAAACCCCCCAGATTTATCCAGCTGTAATGGACTCTTGCAGCTCCCAACCAATAGGTGGTGGCACCTGAGTTAGCTGTGATGCCTCAATGGAGGCAAAGGCACCTGCCTTTGCAGCAGACACATAGGGATTGAGTCAGATGGTTCAGAGCCAGCTTAGAAATGGAGAAAAATCATATTTTCACCCCTTGATTTTGAATTTCATTTTTACATTCTTATTTATGCACAGGCAAGATGCTGCCCAGCTGGAAAAGACTGAGTTTTGAGTTACTATCTCACCAGCAATGGCTGATTTCTAGAGATAACCATTTGCTTACCCAGTGGGTGATGACTTGACTAGGCACAACTCAGTATTCAGCAGAAGTAGGTTTCTGGGACTAAGGGAAAAATCACCAGATGCTTTCTGAAATGTGCTGGATGCCCTGTGGCATGTGCAGCCCATTAGGGTCACTGTGAAATGATGCAATTTAGCCTCGTGACCACAGGCTGAGCAAGGCAAAGTTGTACTGTCTTTCTAAAGTGACCTTCCCTTTCCTTCTCCTATAGCTGGGCCAGCAGAGAATTAGTTCTCCAGGTACATTGAGAAGAATGCAAGGAGAGCTCAACTGCAATGATTTTCAACTTACTAAGAATCAGCTGCAGATGCAGTTTGGCATCTTGGCACACACTGAAATCTGCCTGGGCATTGAAGAGCCTTTTGGCAGATGGGCTGGAGAATGACTTATGGGTTTGTTTACTTGCTGGGGTTTTGACTCATGTTCACCAAGCTGAGGCAATTTTTCACATTTTGCTCATATGGCATGTGCACATCAGGCATGAGGAAACATGCAAAGGCTGCAGAGTCTCAACCATGTGTGTCTCTGCCTTCTTTGCTCCTGCAGACCGGTGCTGGCTCAGGCAGAAGGCAGGCCCTATATTCAGTTTGAGCCTTAGTTGACGATCTGCTTATCCAAGAGCAAAATGATGTGGAAAAGGATTAAGTCATCTCCCAAAGAAGGTCTGAAATCCTTACTTTTTCAGTAAACAAGCAGGTGGCTGTTTACTGGCAGGCTGTGAAACCAGGCCAAGAAATTGTGCAGAGTGCCAACGACATCAAAAAAATGACTCTACATGTCCTCAAAGTAGCAGGACTTTTAATAAGATGAGGGACAGGTACAAGATGTGATTCCAATGACTAACAGGCATAAAAAATTGGGTTGTGCCTGGTCACAGCTTTTCAGTGGAATTGCTGTTTGGTCCTGACTTGCTCTTGCATCTTTATTGCTTATTTAAAATGTGCCTCTGCTTGGACTGGGCTTTTGTAATTGCAGCACTTCGAGCTTCCACATCTACTGCCTCAGGAAACATCACATTAGAACTTATTCAGCCGTACAAATCCCAGCCCTGCAGACAGAATTCAAAACATCACTGGCGCCTTCCTGGGTTCCCCATAAAGCACTGAAAAAGCCAATAACATCCCTGGGACCAAGCTCCTCTCACAGCAATGCTACCAGAGTGCCCTTTGGGCTTCTGCTGCCACTTAATAACTTCAGTGCACATCAGATGTACTCCATCACCAAAATGCATTTTACCTCTGCTCCTTCACCAAAATGGATTTATCTCTCCTGTAAAGCACAGTATTAAATTATAAAGTTATTTACTACCTACTGATTTTAAACTAGAGCAGGGAAGATTTTTATTAGATATTAGGAAGAAGTTTTTCAGCATGAAGGTGGTGAGACACTGGAACACATTGCCGAGAGAGGTTGTGGAGGCCCCATCCCTGGGGACATTCAAGGTCAGGCTTGATGGAGCAACCTGATCTAGTGCAGGATGAGCCTGCTCACTAGAGGGAGTTGGACTATATGACCTTTGAAAGTCCCAACTCTAGGATTCTACAGAAGCTAGAAATAATATTAGGAGATGCTGAGCTGCACAGATATGGCAACAATTAGGTTTAACTGCTGTTGTTCTACTGGTACATGTCTGAGAGCATTGAAATCTGTGAAGTCTTTTTATAAAATGCTACTTGGTTCATTGACATCACACAACATCCCTTAACAAAAGGGGAAATCTCTTCCCAGCACTCACCCACAATCAGTACCATGGGCAGAGAACTGTTCATAGAATCAGAATAGTTCGAGTTGGAAGGGACCTTAAAGATCATGGAGTTCCAACCCCCCTGCCACAGGCGATGACACCTCCCCACTAGATCAAGCTGCACAGCTCCTTGTCCAGCCTGGCCTTAAACACCTCGAGAGAGGGGGCATCCACAACCTGTCCTATCAAATTCATCCCCCAAGCCCCACAAAATGGGAATCAGGAGTGAGCAACCTGATTCCACCTCCATATTCCAATCCCCACAGTTCTTTTACTGGGAATTGCTGAGAGCAAGCACAACTGAGTAGCATGCTCCTGTACACCAAAAATTTGCTTGCGCACTAGAAGAAATTCCATGGAGGATCTACTTGCCACTGTCTTCTGGCTATAATGGCTGCTAGCTCCCCTGAAATCTTACGGAATTCACATGAATGTTGTGGAGGCAGAGGTGGGCCTCTGTTGAGATTGGACAGGGTAAGAGTGGGGCATTTGATTCCATGGTGTTGTACACCTCCTCTTTCCATCCTGAGTGGTGATACAGACCTGTGAAATACTATAGAATCATGCAATCTACTTGGTTAGAAGTGACCTTTCAGATCTTGGAGTTCTATCATCAACCCAGCTCTGACAAGAACCATCACTAAACCATATCTCTAAGCTCTGTGTCTGCCCATCTCTTAAATACCTCCATGGATGCCTGAAACACACCTCTGGGCAGCCTGTTCCAATGCTTGATAAGCCTTTCAGTCTAAATTTTTTTTTTTTTTCTAACATCCAGTTTAAACCTCCCCTAGTGCAACTTGAGGCTGCTTCCTCTTGTCCTGTCAACCATTAATGGTGAGGAGGGATCAACCCCCTCTTCTCTACATCTTTCTTTCAGGTAGTAATAGACACCAATGAGGTCTCCCATCAGCCTCCTTTTCTCTAGAACATAGGAATTTTTGGAGCTTTTAAGGTGGTCACAGATGGGCAACTCCTTACTCACGAAGGCACAGTAGGTGTAAGAAGCAGTGGATGAAAGCTTCTGCAGCTATGGAAATCTAGTATTCCTCACATCTATGTCCTTTGTGTTCTGGAAACAGGGCTGAGGTCCACAAAGATGTTTAGAAGCATCAGTGCTATGTGAGCTCCTAGCCTATGCCAGCACCCATGTTTGTTTATGCCACTGTTTGGAGCTGGGTGCCTGCAGGTCTTTCACAGAACTGGCATCAAGCCATTATCTTGGTAAATGTGCAAGGACCTGGCCTGGGTGGAAGAGTGCAGACTCCAAACACAGGATGTCCTGCTTGGGTATATTGGTCAGGAGGGGATGTTCTGTATTTCTGCTTCCACTTCCAGCTCCAATGAATCACATCAACCATGCCTGGAAAATGGCTTTCATTGGGCTTGGCCTTGGCACCATGACTACACACACAGCACATTTGAGTGTTCTTGCTGAGACCTGTGAGGCTGAGCTGTGTGTTCACAGAGGATGTTAAGAAAAATGAAGAGGAACAAGAGGACCTCACAGACTTTCCAAGGAACTGGAACAGAGTCATGGTAGAAAGACATAGGCAAATAAAATCAGATGTTTAGATGCTGGTAGACCAAGCTCAGTGCAAACCAAACCTGAGCCAAGGCTTTCAGTGTTACCCTTTCCCTGCTGACTTCCCCAGTACCAAGGAAAAAACCCTAATTTTTTCCCTCTTCTGATTCTAATTGCAGGGAAATGAAAGGAGCTGCATCTGATGAAGACAAACTATGGGAATTCCAAAGGGTTTCCAAACATTTCATTTCGGAAATTTGGAAGTGCCATGTACATTCCAGCCCCTACGTAGACCTTTGTAATGAACAATCTAAGGCAAAGATGGGGCAGAAAAAAGGGAGAAAAAAACCCCATAAGATGAGCAAGATCAGAAGGTCTCATCTGGGATTGTCAAGACAGGATGATTCAACAATGTCTAGATAATTTTTTTGTGCTGTTGAGGCAGGAAAGGGAAGGCTGATCACATCTCTGGGTCTCACCGAGGCTTTCAATGCCATAACAGAGCTGTTCTTGCCCACTGACAGCTCTGCAGGAGAAGCTCTTTGAAGTCCTCCAGCTCTTTGCATATTTATTGGTGCCTGCATTTCTACAGATGTTCTCTCTTCAATTTGCTTTACTAATTTTAGCCTCCAGAGGGCGAATGGCCTCCAAAAAGACCCTGGGAGATCTCCAGGCAGGCTGGAATCTGCTCACAAAACGGCAGCAGGAAGATCCGTGGTTAGAAATTTCCCCCGTGGGATGCATTTTCCGACTCATTTCTGTGCTGACGTCTCTGGCCCCCAAGTCTGACCACTGCTGGGAAATTCGGGGCGGTGGGCTGGGTGAGAGAAAGAAAACATGAACTCCTGGCTCAGGGCTTCCTGGAAAGCCTTCTGGATGATGAAATTGTCTAACGCTTTACATCAGGTGGGAAGTTTTTCAGTGGTTCATTGTGGGATCTGGTTCACCAGCTAGAAATCCTGGACCAGGCATCACTGATGCTGATCTTACACTTTTTCCATATGCTACACAAGCATTTTCATTGCCAAGTGCTTTAGGAAAGAAGGAGATCTACCACTTCCTGGCTTCAGAGGGGCATGAAAATCCTGCCAGATGGGAGCAGGACTCCTTTCCTTAAACTCAAACACAGAGTATTGAAGAAATGGATCTCAGGAGAGCATTGTATGCTCTCTTGAGGACAGCACATACATCATCACATGCTGAGGAGACCAAATAACCTGGAAGAAGCTGAACGTTTACTCTGAAAAACATGTCCTTGGTGTGTGCCTCAAAAGGAATTGGTGGAAATCTTAAACTCATGGTCAGAGAGGATCTTACAGACTCCCAGCTGAAAAGAGAAAATATTTTAAAAGAGACAAGATAGAATGAGATGGGAGCAGTCTGAGGGCGAGGACATGGCAAGTGGGGCTAAGAATGTGACTGAACTTATGTGGTATATGTACACATCCATACCAGCTATAGTGTGTAAGTTCATGTAAAGTATAATTCAATTCTGTAGTATATTTATGCTGAGGTGAGAGGCCAGAGGGAGACAGGAGGATGCTGTTATCAGCTGGAGGGATCCATCCTGCATCCGTCCTGGCACCATCACTGAAATAAGCCAAGTAATTAAATAATTTACTGCTATGTTTCTGTCAGATCTCATTACAGGGCACCTGAGTTATTTTTTCCACTTGAGTGATTGCCTGGATTCTGCTGAAAAGAAGGCTGAAGTGAGACCTCATTGCTCTCTACAAGTACCTGAATGGAGAAAATAGAAAGGTAGGGATAGGTCTCTTCTGTCAAATAGGAGTCAATGGGACAAGAGGAAACAGCCTTAGGTTGTTTCAGTAGAGGACTAATTAGACAGGGTATTAGGAAAAAAAACTGCACCATAAAGGTTATCAAGCATTGGAACAGGCTGCCCAAGGCAGTAGTTGAGGTACCATCCCTGGAGCTATGTAAGAGACACATAGGGTGCTCAGAAATATGGTTTAGGGATGGCTTTTATCAGGCAAGAAATGGAAACACGAGGCCATCACCCTCCTTCCCTGTGCCTAACCAGGCGGGGGGCCAGCAGGCCCCCCGGCCTTTCTCCTCCCACCGTGGCCCCTTGGGAAATGCAACTCACCAGTGATGTCCTGCAGCAGAGACACCAGGAGGAGCATCCCTCACGCCCCACAGAGGGGCAAATGGTGTCTGTTGCCCTTCCCCACTGGTGTTAAATAGGAGAGTGGGCAGAAGGGGCTGATTTGGAACAGCTGGGGAGGGGAGGAGTCTCCAGTGGAGCCCAGATGTGAGGGATTTGGGGGAAAATGGGCTGGAAAAGAGATGGAGTGGGAAAGAGGCAGGAGATAGGGGAAAAGAGGCATATGTGGAACCTGCCTAGAGGCAAACTGGATGGAAAAATGGAAGGACCTGAGTGTCAACTATGAGGGTGGTGAGACACTGGAACAGGTTGCCCAGAGAGGTGGTGGGGGTCCCATCTCTGGAGATAGCCAAGTCCAAGCTTACTGAAGCTCTGAACAACCTGATCTGTCCCTGCCCGTGGCAGGGGTGTTGGAACCTTAAAGATGATCTTTAAGGCCCTTTCCAAATCAAACCATTCTATGATTCTATGAGTTAGGCTTTATGGTTGGGCTCGAAGCTATGATAGGTCTTCCAACCAAGGTGATTCTATGATTCTGTAATAATGCTGTCAGGGCATAATCCTGGTGTGGATGTAATCCTGCCTTATCTGCCATCACAGCCCACCAAGGGCAGCAGGGGAGAATTCAGAGAAGGAGCACTTGGAAGGTCAAACAGCTCCTGCAAGGAGAAGCTGAGCTCCTTGTCTTTGAAAAGAAATGGCTGGAGGGAAGGTCAGTGAGGCTTATCAAAGTGGGAGAGGACAGGCTGTTCACTGCTTCATGGAATGAAAAATAAAAGTAATCCAATAAATAAGTGTGTGGGCTGAGGTTTAAAGGCTCAAAACAGATGAATCAGCAGGTGCTTGGCTCAAAGTCTGGCAAAGGAGGTTTGGGTGGCAAAGGCTGGTCTTGCTGTCTCTGCAGGAGCCTGGGTGGCCATGGGAGAATACACTCGTGGAGTGTCACCCTGTAGGCACAGATGCAGATGCTGCATCCACAAGCCACAGAAGGTCAGAAACAGGAGGGTTTGTGGAAGACAAATTATTAAGTGTTATTTTGCCTTTCCCACACTTCATCTGGTGAGCACTGGGGACAGTAGAGCAGATGAGAGAACCATAGAATCATAGAATAGTTCGTGTTGGAAGGGACCTTAAAGATCATCAAGTTCCAACCCCCTTGCCAAATGCAGGGACACCTCTCACTAGATCAGGGTGCTCAGTGCCTTGTCCAGCCTGGCCTTAAACACCTCCAGAGAGAGGGCATCCACAACCTCTCTGGGCAACCTGTTCCAGTGTTTCACCACCCTCACGTTAAAGAATTTCTTCTTTGTGTCTAGCCTGAATCTACCCCCTTCCAATTTGCATCCATTATTTCTAGTTCTTCCATCACATATCTTATTAAAAAGTCCTACCCCTGCCTTTCTGTAGGCCCCCTTCAGGTATTGATAAGCTACTATGAGGTCCTCCTGACCCTTCTCTCCTCCAAGCTGAACAACCCCAACTCCTTCAGCCTGTCTAAGGCTGAAGTTGCTCCAGTCCTTTGACCATCTTTGTGGCCCTCCTCTGGACCCCTCCAACAGCTCAATGTCCTTCTTACATTGAGGACTCCAGAACCAGACACAATACTCCAGATGGGGCGTCACCAGAGCTGAGCAGAGGGGCAATATCACCTCTCTTGACCTGCTGGTCACAATCCTCTTGATGCACCATGCTGGTGACCTGGTACAGCAGTCCCATCCTGCTCTTACAGCCCTGCAGCTGATGAGAAGAAGCTGCTGCAGAGCCAGCACTGGGCAGAGCCTCAGCTGGCTGATCTTAGCTGCACCATTTCTCACCTTGCTTTAGGAACACGGGCATGGGTGGCAGATGTTGTACTTATGTCAGTCCAGTTGGAAAACACCTGAAAAAAAATCCCCTACCTTCATCCATCTGCATTGCAGTAAGCCAAGGAGTCTTCCCTCTGCCCCAGCTGCCTCTTGTATCCACTAAATCCTGATTTGTTTTTGCACAGTCCACCATTAGCAGCACAGATGGAGCAATGCTGCTGGAATATGCATGGCTCTTAGCCGAGAGGAATAAATTACAGTGGTACATAGAGGCTTTTTCCTATGGCTAGGATCAGCATAAATGTCCCTTTCCCCAATAAAAAGATCTCCCCTTGTCTTCTTTCCCATCTGAATAATCATCCTCCCCCAAATGCTGCTGCAGAATGAGCTTGGGCTGGCAAAGGATTTTTTAAAAGCTCTATTTTTCAGTTTTTAATTTGCATGTATCTGACACTGAAAGAGCTAAACGTGAACATGGCAAAGCTTGTGTGTTTTCTTCACTGCCACTTTTCAGTGGCATTACTGGGGTTTGAAGTGGTTTGTACTGAAGAAAAACAAGTGTCAAATCCAGGCAGCAGCAACAAGGCTGTTGTCAGAGCAAACCCACCTTCACATCATTTCCCAGGCATTTTGCCTTTATTCTGCATTTTGTGTGAATGTTCGTGCTGCTCAAGTTTGGGGTATTTTTTTCCTTAGAAAAACTAAAGCAGACAAGGTTTGAAGGCAGAGAATATGTTGAGTGCTTCAGAGAGGTTTTTTTCTGAGGATCCTTGTCAGGTCCTTCATCTGGAGCTCCTTGGTTTGACAGCCTGTGAACTCCCATTTCTTTAACCAAAGCTCTGAAAATCTGATATTCCGCTTATGATACCCTAACCCTTTAAACTCCTCTAACTCTTTATAGCTGTTTAAGCTGCTTAAGATTCAGCCACAGTTCAGATCAACTCAGATGCTCAAGGACTGCAGAGTAGCTGAACACTATAAACTAGCCCAGCTTTGCAATGATCTCAAAATTGAAAATTATTCAACTGATGGTATTTAAATATTCATTGCTCTAAATCTAAGAAATTTACTTCTAAATAGGATTGAATTATGAGCCTCAAAGAGATTTGCAGCACAAATCCCCATTTGCAGGGAGCCTGAGTAGCAGTAAGTTATTACCTTCTGGAGTTGGGAAATTCCTCCTTAAGTGGCATCTTTAATGAATGCTTCTCCAAATTACCCTCACCCATCCAAAAAAAATTACAGATGCAATTAATTTGTCTTGAATTTTAAACCTCATCATTGACATCAACAAGAGGAGCTGCATTTCATCTCCCTGCCTCCCACTACCAAAGCCAAGTGCAGACTCTGGCAGTGACATAAAATCAGTACAGCTCGATGTTTTTCTGCTCATTTGCTGAGATTCATTAGCCTGGCTGTGAATGGGATGTGCAATCACACATGCAGACAGGCACAAATCCACACCCACTGCTGGGGTGAGATGGAAGAAGCTCCATCCCAGGCACGAGGCAAGTTGTTTTCAAGTCATGAGCAGTGTAAAATTGCAACAGCCCAGGCAGTTGCACACATCAACATGATGCTGGTGCCAGCTTTTAGCCCACAGTAGCAGGGGTGAGGGGAGGTGAAACCAGCCTAGGTGAAGAACAAATGCCTCCAGCACAAAAGAAACAACACGTTTGTGGCTGAGTTTCTTCCATGCTGAAAGAACAGGATGTGATTTTCCTGGCTGTGACAGGGCAATACCTCATTTGGTCTCCTCTCCCACCTCCGCCTGGCCATGGAAATAAGTTAAATATTAAGCTCTACAGATGAACTGGTTAACCAACTCCAGGGGACGGGATGTAGAGATGTGATGGGCATTGACCTCATCCAAATGCCCAGTGAAACCCCACGGGGAGTCAGGCCTGCAAGCTGTAGGCTCGTGGAGAGCCTCCTTGCTGCAGCAATGGGGATGGGTGACCTCCAAAGCACTACAAGATCTTTGATGGTACTTCCCCTGTACCATCTCCCCAGCTAATAGTGGGTGCAGGTCTTTGGCCTGGGACTTGAGCACCTACATCTCGCATGGAAATCCTGCAAATCTCTCTCAACCCATTGATCCGAAATCACAGGATCATAGAAAAATTTGGGATGGAAGGGATCTTCAATAGTTATGTAGTCCAAACCTCCTGCTGTGAGCAGGAGCATCTTCAACTGGATCAGGTTGCTCAGATCCCTGTCCAGCCTGACCTGGAATGTTTCCAGGGATGGAGAATCCACCATCTTTCTGGGCAATCTCTACAACTTCTGTTGTAAAAAATTTATTCCTTCTTTCAGTTTAAAGCCATAATCCCTTGACCTATCACAACAGGCCCTGCTAAAAAGGGGCCACTTCTCAAAATCTAGTCTGGAACTGGTGGTCAGGCTGGCAATTACCATGGCAGTGTTAGGCATCATATGTTAGGGCACAAGGACCATTTCTGTCCTTTAATTAAGAGTTTCATGTGTTTCAGTGGTGCTGCTCATGGGGGTTTCCCAAAGTCTGAGGATGGGGTGGGCGTCTATGGGGCACTGCTGTAAGGACTATGCTAAATAGGATTTTATTGTGGTAATATTAAAGTGCAGTGAGGTGCATTGAGCAAAGTTATCAGCTTGTTGAAATCACAAATTCTCTCTCTGCCCAGAAAACTCCTGCCTTTGAGCAGTTCCTGCTGCTCACCCAGTTCCTGTGAGATGTTTTAATCCAATAAAATGGGAAAAAACCAAACAGAGGAGTTTGCTGTGGATTTAGTGGAGCTGAAGCTTTGTGAGGTCCAGAGCTACTACAAAGTGAAGGCATAGGTCAGGCTGCAAGGGAATAGACAGTTAGGGTTGTTCAGCTTGGTGAAGAGAAGGCTCAAGGGGGACCTCATAGTAGCTTATCAGTACCTGAGGGGGTGCTACAGAAAGACTGGGGTAGGACTTTTTAATAAGGTATGTGATGGGAGGACTACAAATAATGAATGTAAATTGGAAGAGGGTAGATTCAGGCTAGATATAAGAAAGAAACTCTTTATGGTGAGCGTAGTGAAACACTGGAACAGGTTGCCCAGAGAAGTTGTGGATACCCCCTCTCTGGAGATGTTTAAGGCCAGGCTGAACGAGGCACTGAGCACCCTGATGTAGGAGATGTCCCTGCCTATGGCAGGGGGGTTGGAGCTAGATGATCTTTAAGGTACCTTCCAACCCAAACTAGTCTATGACTCCATAATATCAACTTGCCAGGAGCTCCAAAAACCAGCAAGCACAGGAAAATCACTGCTCAATCTGTAAAAAAACACCATGCCTTTCTTTCTATCTTCAGAAAAAAGCCTTCTCTGGAAGGAAATGCCTGTACATTTTGAGGTGGGTGGGTGGTGAGATGCTGGCATTTGAGCACTGAAAATTACACCTCGTTCCTTTTAACAGAGCCTCAGGGAGCAATGTAAATGAATGAAGGAGAGGACAGGCACTGCAAGCCTTAATATCACACTCTGGCCACTTCCCTTGCTCCTTCTGGAGCTACCAGTGGGGAGCACCTGGCCTTCCTCCAAAATCCATGTGCAATTTATTGCTCTGGCATTAAAGGCTGGACTATGAGCCCTCACATCATCCTTGGCTCAGCGGGGCGTAAATCCTCGCTGCTCACAGTGGGGCCACCACTGCGGTGGGGCAGCTATGGGTGGGCATATCCTGCTGTCACCTTCAGCCTGGAGGTGGTTTAAGGCCACCAAGCAGCAATGGCCTCTTGCAGTCTCATCTCAGAAATGCTAATTGTGTGGCACTGGCTTGAGCCATGGCTCTATAATTAGTGGTGCTGCGTCAGCGTGCCTCGATGCTGCAGTGTTAATCTGGCAGCTCCTTTTCCAGGAGCTGCTGGGGCTCCAGACAGACAAGGGGTTATTTCGGGTGACTTGTCCCTCACACAGTTTCTCTAGGTCTGTCTGTTCCCCACTGGGCCCTGTAATGGCATCACTGGATTTTTACAGTGAGTACTACCTTAGTCTGATTGGGAAACATTTGTTGAGTTTGAAACACTGTCCTGTGGGCTTCATATTAAGACCTCACTTGAGAACGGAGCTGGGACATGGCCTGAGGACACAGACCAGGGGCATCACCAAGTGCCAGGTCAGCAATAGAAGTGTTAACCCCAAAGGAAGGGTTTGCTGCCTTCAAGAGAAGCATTTTCACCCCTGCAAACATCTAAACCTCAACCTACGAGTCAAGCCCACCCATGGCTCTTATACATTGGTGCGTGTCAAAAGCAGTGCAGCTGAATGTTATTTTAGGATGCAAGCTGAATGCTATGTCACTCCTCCACAGGTACACAAGGGTCATCTAAAATCTAACATGGTGTCTTTGTTTGGCTCCCCCAGAGAGGTTTCAAATGAGCCAGGGCACCTGTGGTTTGGTATGCCAGGCTCAACTTGAGTCCTGTGAGGCCATCATGGAAGCAAAGCACTGCTGGCATAGTTCATCTGTAGGAATCACATACAAGTGTGTGTCATCTTGGGGGTGGATGAAGGAAAACAGCTCAACCCCAGCTCTTCCCACCCCACATCCTTCCACACTGAGGTCCTTCAGGGATGCATCTTTAGGACACAGAGAGGAAGAAAGCAGAGAAAAACCAAGGTAAAGGATGATGAGGAGGAAGGCACTCAGTCTGAGGCATAGAAAATACAGGTTACTTTTGTTTTTCCCATCAAAACAGCTTCCCTCCCCCCCCCTCCAGCTTCTTCCATGGCATGTACCCATGCTCATGAGCACACAGGTTACATCAGCAGGTGATCTACCAGGATTTGTTCCTCACTGGATCGGCTTTCACTTCTCTGTCAGATCCAGAAAACACTTTAGGTTCATCTCTTTGGCACACTCATGGCATAACCAAGTAGCTGCTGTTACCCAGAGAGTGTCACCATCCATTTATGTTGCTGTAGGAGCGAGAAGAACCAGGACTATTATGTGTTTATTCTATTAGTGGCCCTATTTCTAGGCTGGCAGCAGGACTGAGGTGCATTTTGCAGAAGCCTGTGTGCTTTATCCCAGGCAGCAAATCCTGACTCAGGCTGTTACATAAATTATTTATCACCATCAAGGAAAGTTAGAGGAGAGGGAAACCGAATTAGTCCAGACAAGGCGACTGATGGAAGTGAAGTGAAAGCCCAAGCAAATGTGGGGGCATGGTAAGGGCTCCTGATTTCACAAACACAGCATTGCCAGAGCCTGGCTGCAGATGCCACTGGTGTGAGGATCATCAGTGTCATGGTTTTGGAGAGCTCACACCATGAACATTTTCCCCTCGTGATGCTGAAGCTGGATCAGTGGACCTGCAAGGGTAGAATCATAGAATAGTTGGGGTTGGAAAGGACATTAAAAATCATCGACTTCCACCCCCCCCTGCCATAGGCAGGGACACCTCCCACTAGATCAGGCTGCTCAGTGCCTTGCCCAGCCTGGCCTTAAACACCTCCAGAGAGGGGGCATCCACAGCCTCTCTGGGCAACCTGTTCCTGTGTTTCACTACCCTTACCATAAAGAATTTTTTCTAATATCTAGCCTGAATCTCCTCTCTTCCAATTTACATCCATTATTTCTAGTCCTCCCATCACATATCTTATTAAAAAGTCCCCTGCCTTTCTATAGGACCCCCTCAGGTCCTATAGATGTCCCCTATGAGGTCCCCCCTGAGCCTTTTCTTCTCCAGGCTTAGCAACCCTAACTCAGCTGGTAGAAGATTGCCAGGGCAAAACAAGAGGACACCTGGCCTGGATGTTACTGAGTTACCCCACCTTGAGCTAAGGAAGATCTAAATGTACATCTCCCTCATTCTCCCCTGAGGTCCAACCAGCTGTTTTTAAATAAAAACTGGCCAGAAGCTCTGCTTGGCTCAGCTTCTCACCAAGACCTGCTGCCACTGACCAAAGAGCTCATGCCTGTGCAAGGAAGCGTGTTCCCAATGTCAGAACTACAAAAGGTCAGTCCTGGGGCTCTTCTGTACCTCCCCAGCCATTCCCAGGATGAAATGCCCAGACCAGGGACTTGCACACATGCAGGGAAGAAAAAAAGTCAAAGGGAAAGTGCTGCAATTTGTGCATTTGTGTCTGTAAATCACCCACTGTGAGCTCCTGTGGGGATTATTAATCATCGTTATGACTCCAGTCATGCCTGAAGCAAAAGATTTTCTTTTTCAGCATTGGGAAATCAAGAAGGAGAAAAAAACCCCAAACCTAAATGAAAAAAGGAACACAAAGATATTGAAAGAAAGAAAAAATAAACTTGCAGGGTTTTCAAAACTTTATGAACTTTATGATGATTTTCCTCCATAAAAGTTACCAGAGAAAGACTTATTTTCTGATTTTGATTTAGATCACTATTATGGATTAACCATACACCCAAAGTGAACCTGAGAAGCAAAGAAAAATGTCTCTAACATCTCTTAATGACTTGAGAGCATTTTAGGCATCTAAAGAGGAGAGAGAAGAACATTGCGTGGCTCTCACAATCATGAGGGTAGTGAGACACTGGAACAGGCTGCCTAGAGAAGTGGTTGAGGCCCCATACCTGGAGACATTCAAGGCCAGACTGGATAAGGTTCTGATAAACCTGATCTGATGCAGGATGTCCCTGCTCACTGCGAGGAGGTTGGACTAGATCATCTTAGAAGGTCCCTTTCTACCCTGTGCTTCCCTAAAGTGAGAAAACCCCACAAAGTACCTGCACAAACACTGATAAACATCTTCATCAACAGCTGATTCAATGTTATTATTTAATAATTAATAATTCATTGATTATTATAATCAGTTAATTATTAATTACATTCTTCTGGTTTCATTTTGGAGGTTTTCCCCTGATTCTGGATTGCAGTGCTTGAGAAAGGGACAGTTATGGGGATCACAGAATCACAGAATAGTTTGGGTTGGAAGGGACCTTAAAGATCATCGAGTTCCAACCTCCCTGCCATAGGCAGGGACACCTCCCACTACATCAGTCTGCTCAGTGCTTTGTCCATCCTGGCCTTTAACACCTCCAGAGTGGGGTCATCCGCAACCTCTCCACAACAGGGCAACCTGTTCCAGTGTCTCACCACCTTCATAGTAAAGAATTTCTTCCTTATGTCTAGCCTGAATCTACCCTCTTCCAATTTACATCCATTATTTCTAGTCCTCCCATCACACATCCTATCAAAAAATCCTATCCCATCCTTTCTGTAGGCCCCCTTCAGGTATTGATAAGCTACTATGAGGTCCCCCCTGAGCCTTCTCCTCACCAAGCTGAACAACCCCAACTCCTTTAGGCAAAACTGTGAACCTCAGCAACTTGCACATAGTGGAGAAGCAGCCATGCCCTGAAGGCTGGTTTGATGAACACATAAGGGGGTGCCACCACCAGGCATGTTCTCTATGAATACAAAACTGACAGCTCCTCTTATTTCTCCTCCACCTTCCTGTTTCCTACCAGTTGCCCTGGAAACTTTTCTGTTGCTGTACGCGCAGGAGAAAAGTCCAAGAGAAGTAAAACCCAGCTGCAAACCCTTCGTGACTTCAAGCTCAGGGCCTGGCAATGCTGGGGGATGCTTTGGACATCAGCCATCCCTATGCCAACCTGAGCTCATCCCAGGGTTGGGCACTGGCAGAAACCTCCTCCCCCACCTCCAAAATAAAATCTGCATCCTACACCAAGTCCGCAGGGGACCCCATTAACCTGCAGGAAAATGGGAAGCATCTCCACCCATCTCTCCCCGCAGGTTATTCACACAAAGGCTGCAGAGATGCTTCCTCCCACGCAGAGATCATGTTGTAATTCACTGGCAATTAGCTGACGTCAAAAGGAGCTGGAGGACTGAAAAACCTTTTGCTTTTCCAAGCAGGAATTCGAGCAGCCAACACCAACGGGCTGCCATTAATTCCCTATTAGGATAAACTCCAGTTGGGCTGGGGTAGGAGGGAAGCACGCCAGGTGCCTTGTTCTGCAGGTCACACCTGCAATTCATGGGAAAAGGAGAAAGAGAACAATTTTTTCCAAAAAATTATAATCCCAAATGGAATTTTGGTCTAAGGGAATTAAAAGACCCCGGAACAGCAGAGCCACCAAGTCCTGAGGAGGCACGGCTATGCTGGAGGCATCTCCAGAGGGTTTTGTCCCAGCAAATGCTGTGACCTGGGGGAGAGACAACTTTTATCCCTAATCATAGAATAATAGAATAGTTTGGGTTGGAAGGGACATTAAAGATCCTCGAGTTCCAACCTCCCTGCCATAGGCAGAGACACCTCCCACTACATCAGGCTGCTCACTGCCTTATTCAGCCTGGCCTTAAACATCTCCAGAGAGGGGGCATCCACAACCTCTCTAGGCAACCTCTTCCAGTGTTTCACCACCCTCACCATAGAGAATTTCTTCCTTATATCTAGCCTGAATTTCCTCTCTTCCAATTTACATTCATTATTTCTAGTCCTCCCATCACAAATCTTATTAAAAAGTCCTACCCCTGCCTTTCTGTAGCCCCTTTCAGGTATTGATAAGCTACAACGTGGTCCCCCTTGAGCCTTTTCTTCACCAAGCTGAACAACCCCAACTCCTTCAGCCTGTCTTCGTAAGGCAGTTGCTCCAGCCCTTTGACCATCTTCATGGTGCTCCTTTGTACCTGCTCCAATAGCTCAATGTCCTTTCTATCTCGAGGGTTCCACAACTGGACACAATACTCCAGGTGGGGCCTCACCAGATCTGAGCAGAGGGGCAAAATCACCTCTCTTGACCTGCTGGTCACACTGATATTGATGGAATGACCAAGCGCATAGCAGGACACATCCAAGTCCAAGCAGGAACAGAGAATCTGATCTTCTGTGTGACCTACATGGGAAACATTGATGGTCACAGATGCCTGTGGCAGGCCAAGGATGAGAGCACAGCTATGTTCTGGTGTTGCTTTCTTCCACCTCTGATTTAACAGGTGCTGCAGACCAGGATGGCCACTCCAGCAGCCAACCCACCTCTTTCCTGTCTGTCCTCCACTGGAGAATGCCACACAAGGAACAAATACCACCACTACCACAGAGTGAGCAAGGCCAGCCAGGGGCCAAAGCTGAGGCACACACTTCAAACCTGAATCTCCCACCTATGGCACAGACCTGACAGTACTTCTCTTAATGCACATTTTGAACACCAAATGCTTTTTCACACCTATCAAAGTCTACATTCACAGCTCTGCCTTGCTAAACCCATTTAGCCAGATAGTTCACTCCTTTGAATTGCATGCAACAAGTGTTCATTGAATTATGGAATGGTTCAGGTTGGAAAGGACATCAACGACCATCAGCTTTCAAACTCCCACCATGCACAGGGACAGGTCCTACTAGACCAGGCTGCCCGAAGCTCCATCCTGCCTGGCCTTGAACACCTCCATAGATGGGACATCCACAGCTTCTCTGGACAGCCTGTTCCAGTGCCTCCAAACACTTAAAGAATATTTTCCTAATATCTAATGTAATCTCCCTTCTTTCAGTTTACCCTTCATCCTATTGCCCCACTCTCTGCTAGGGGGTCCCTGTTGCAGCATGTAGGGTTTGTGGGTCATCCCCAGTGCCTCAAATGAGAGAAAAAAAAGACCAAGAAGATTTAGCCCTTAGGTCACAAACCCATCTATGCCTGTCTTATTTTCTTAAGGTGTAAGAGAACTGGCTAAGAGGAAGGGTGGGAGTGCTGGGTTTGTGGCTCCTCACACCTCCCACACCACCAGGAAATACTCTGCCTGGATGTGTGGCTCAGCTGCTCTCAGACATTTCCTCTGAACACCCCCAGATATGTAAAATAATTATATATATATATATTATATATATATAGCACTTGCATGTAACTAAAAATATTTCTTGAATATGGACAGAACATACACAAAACATTCATGTAGTGTACATGAATTTACATAGTAATTTGCATATTTATTAAATATAGAATCATAGAATAGTTTGGGTTGGAAGGACCTTAAAGATCATAGAGTTCCAACCCCTCCTCCAACACCTCCCACTACATCAGGCTGCTCATTGCCTTGTCCAGCCTGGCCTTAAACACCTCCAGAGAGGGGACATCCACAACCTCTCTGGGCACACACATATACATAGCACCCACAGACAGGACAAAAGGGAATGGTTTTAAACCAGAGTAGAGGAGGTTTAGAGTGGACATTGGGAAGAAGTTCTTCACCATGAGTGGTGAGGCACAGGTTGCCCAGAGAGATGGTGGAAGCATTCAGACCCAGGCTTGATGAGGCTCTCAGCAACCTGATCTAGTGCAAGATGTCCTTTCTCACTGCAGGGGGGTGGAAAAGGTGGCCTTTGAAGATCCCTTTCAACTCAACACATCCTATGGTTCTATAATATATGTGTGCAGCAAAAGGCTACTAGCAGATGACAACTCAGAAACAGGAAAGGATGGTGCCAGGGACAAGATCAAAATCCAGATGCAAGCAAAGGAACAGTGCTCAAGTGTGCACAGCACAGATGAGAGCCAGGGATTGCCTGGATCTTGGCCTGTCTGAGGACCTGCCACTGAGATAAGTGTGCCCCAACAGCCCTGGGGAGCCACTGGGAAGTTTTTGCAGCTTCCTCATGCCTCCTCTGCATCTCCTGGACAAGACACCTTCATAACATGCCCATTTTACTGGGTTTCTTCACCTCTTTCCAGGACCCCCTTCCCTTTTGTTGTTGTTTTATCCTCAGATCTCATCAGAAAACTCAAGTGGCTGCTGGGATGGGAAGCAGAGCTGCAATCCAGCAGTACCCTAGGAGGGTGACAGGATGGATCCATCATTTACAGCCCTAGGCTGCTAGTGCCTGGATCATCAAAGAAGAACAAATCTCCAGTTTCCCAGCAGGAGTCACGCCAGGAACCTGCTTAAAGATAATTTAAAGCCAGTGCTTTGTGCTTGCCTTAAGCTATTGATCAAGCTCAGCATCACACACCTTCCCTCCCCCATTGCCAATTTTCACCCAGGTGGATTGACAACAACCACCACTCCTCCCAGCACAGAGATAAAACACACCTGTCAACAGGCTGGGACTGGGTCCTACTCAAAGTAGGGCTTTTAGGAGCACAGTCTATGCCAGGCACACTAGCCACTAGCAATTTCTTCTTGGTGCTTTGAAGGCATGTTGCAGCCACTGAAAGCTTCATTGCCAGTGAAGGAAAACCACACCCCAGCACTTCCAATACCAACTGTTGCTATTTTGTGCTATATTTCATCTGTCCAAGTGTTGAAAAGATTTCATTCTGTGCCCTATGTATAGTCCTGCAGCTGCAGTTTTCAGTGCCAGCCAGAAAGAAAAGCATGGCATCCCAGTTAATGGAAAACACTGAGTATACAAAATGACAGCATTATAAACCAGAAGTACTTGTCTGTATTTAAGGTTTCCATTCATAGGCAGAATAACAAGGGATGTGTTATTTGGGAGCGGAGATTTTAAGGACATCAGCAAGAGAAATGCTGCGGCTGCAAGAGCTTCACTCAGGAGTGACTCAGCACACCAGCTGCATCCTGCAAAATTGATAGTTCAGTCCCCTTCAAAACGCTTGCAAAACCTTTCAGAGCTTGAGAAAACAAACCCTGGAAGCCCCAGCAGCCATCCAATCTGCTCATCACAGTGGGCATTAACATGTGTCCCCTGCTGTGGGAATCTACCCTGCAGGGAAGCATCACCCTTTGGCTGCACAGAGCTCCAGCAGCAACCCTGAATACTCAAGGCAGCCCCATCAACAGAAAGCAATCACCTTTTCACCTCAGAACTGTAGGATATGACCCCCTCACCACCCCAAAAATCTCCCTCTTCACCCCTGTCTTGGACACCCTGAGAAGCCCTTGCTCCAACCCCAGTGTCCCTGCACAGAGGCAAGTGTTAAGGAGGTTAAGCCAGAATCGTTTCAAGTAACAAACACCTAGTATTTATTAATAAATTAGTACACTGGAAGGCAATTTTTCAGTTCATTCCCCCAACTTCCCACCCCTTCCCACAGGGCAGCACGCGCTGCCCTCATGATTTCTTCAAATTGAGCATAGTACAGACTGTTTGTTACGGGAGCATAGTAATTGCAAATATAATCAGACAGACTTTTTAATGA
>VZTY01029250.1:0-38912 GCA_013400935.1 Turnix velox
GGTGGGAGAGGGAAGCGGAGAGGCAGAGCCGAGCTCCGCGGCTGCTGCCGCAAACGCCACGAGGGGGAGCCCTCGCCCCGTCGGCTGCCACTCACCCGACCCTCCTGCCCCCTGTCGCCTCGTGTCCCCATTGTCCCTATCCCCTCCTGTCCCCTGGTATCTTATCTGTCCCCTCCTAGGGCAGGCGTGTGTACCCTCGTGTCCCGCAGTCCCTGTCCCCTCCTAAGTCAGGGTCACTGTCCCCTCCCATATCACGGTCGCTGTCCCCTCCTAAGTCATGGCTCCTGTTCTCTCCCAAAGCACGGATCTGTCGCCTCCGGTCCCCATGTTCCTGTCCCGTCCCTGGACAGAAATCTGTCCTCTCCTGAGCCATGGTCTTTGTCCCCTCCCCTGCTCCGTGCTGTCACCTCCTGAGCCATGGGGTCTGTCCCTCTCTGAGCCATGATGACTCTCCACTCCAGCCCCATAGATGACAGATGGGGTCTGTCTCCTCCTCCCCTGAGTTCACTGTCCATCCCCAGAGATGAGAGTCTGTCTCCTGTACACCCCTTCTCCTCTAAGGGTAAGGGACCTGTCACCTTCTGAGCACTGACCCCCTGACCCCTCACAGGGCATCTGTCCCGTTCCGTCCTACCCCATGGTCCCTGTCCCCTCCCAGACAAGAGGTCTGTCCCCCTCCTGAGCCATGTCCCTGTCACCCTCCATGGCACCTGGTCTGTGCCCTCCCAGAGCATATGATGTGTCCTCTCCTATCCCAGCCACCCTTTGCTTGCCCTATCGGTCTGTGTCTGCACGAAGATGCTCACCTTTATTGAGCACCCACGGGCCGGATGTGAGCAGCCCCACACTCTAGGGACATGGTGGTACAGAGTCATGACAGTCTCCCTCACCTCTGCCCCATCACTGTCCTGGGTGGGACCTGCTGCCTCCCCACCGGCTGTAGGAATGGTCCCAGTATGGAGCTCATAAAACAGGTGTGGGCTGAGGGCACACAGAGGGACACATGGCCATGTTCTGCCCTTATGTAGGGTGGACCTGTTAGACACCAGCTCCAGCCCCAAAGAGAGGACAGCCATCCATCACACTCAGTGTCACCTCTGCAATTCCTCTTTCCCCTTGAGCCAGCTCATGGTCTCCATCCTTCAGTGTTCCTACCCTGCATCTCCAAGGGGTCCCATGCACCCTCTTTGGGGACTCTCATCCTGTCCTGGCAGGTCTCCAAATTTGCAGGCGACCTTCCCCAGTGACATTATCTGCAAAAAGGAAATACGAGAGGTGGTGCTCACAGAGGAAAGTGGTG
This sequence comes from Turnix velox, assembly GCA_013400935.1. Taxonomy (NCBI): domain Eukaryota; kingdom Metazoa; phylum Chordata; class Aves; order Charadriiformes; family Turnicidae; genus Turnix; species Turnix velox. Next base: position 1,301 of record VZTY01029250.1, read on the forward strand.
GCTTCTGCGGTGGGCACAGGAACTGGGGCTGCTGTGGGGTCTCTGATGGAAACTGCAGGTGGCAGGAAACAGGTCGGGGGGGTGCTCAGAAACTCAGCATCACTCTTTCTCCAGCAGGGACAGGCTTGTGGTGCTGAGGGGGGCTCATCCGTGATGGTGGCAGGGGGGTGGAAGGAGAAGTTTCCTCCCCACACCTACGCTTTCCACAGGAAGCAGCTCACTCATGCAGCCCACGTGTCTCAGGTGAGTCCCCTCCTATTTTGGGATAAGCTGAAACAGAGAGTTTCTCCCCTCCCCTGGGGCAGTCCCTCTGATGGCATTTCCTCTCACAGAAAAGTAGCACTTGTGAGAGTCACACTTACACTTTCCACCTGCAGGGCCTTGCAGGTGACACCTCCCCAGAGAGCAGGGTGGCCGAGTCACACCTTGCTCCGCACTCCTCCACCTAAATTACATCACCCAGAAGCTGCTTATTCAACTTTCAGCCTCAGCAAAACCCCAACGTCCCTGAAAATCCCCCGCCTCCATGGAATCTCAGGCACCTGGGGGTGGTAACACTGGGATTGCAGGGACCCAGCAGAGGGAAGGTGTTTTTTGAAGTGGGTCTTCCTTTCTATATCTTTTTTCCCCTGAAGACAGGGTGGGAACCAGCCTAGAATGGGGTTGACTTCAACCAGGGTGATGTCTTGGGAGGAGAGAATAAAGAGGTGGCATCACATCACTGGAATGCGAAATCTAGGGCTGGAAAAAGGGCACAGAGTGACTGCTTTACTTTCTTACTTTAAAAATACAGCCCATATCCATACGTAGACCCACTCTTCTTGGCTCTCCCCACCAATTGCACTCACCCTTAGGGAAAAACAGTGGGGTTTTGTGTATTTTGCAACAAGCTCTTCTCTTTTCAGCAACAATTTCATCCTGCAGTCTTCCCCAGCATCTATTCATTTCAAGCTCTTGACTCCTGCCCAGCAGCCAGTGGTTGGGGGAAATGTCAGTAGTCAAACTTCTGCCTAGAAACTCCCCCTGTGATTCAGTTCAAAGCAGGAGGGGAAAGGGAGAAACCTCATTTTCATAATATTTGGTTGAAAAGGAGAAAACTTTAGGTTGGTCACTGTTCCCATGATCAAGAAGTGCTTACTGGAGGTTTTCCCCTGGGAGCAGAGAGAAGGGGATGACCCAGTGTGTTGGGCAGCATCCCTGTGACACTCAGGGCTGAGCATCTGATGCTTGAGAAGATGCTGTGGACACCAGGACCAGCTTATTGGAGAGGCCAGGTTCATCCAAGCAAAGTTTTAACCTGAAACATGGGTAATTCTAGCCTAGTGTTTGTTATCTCACTCCATTAAACACCATCTCCTCTTGATAATTTATTGTGTGCAGCCCTGAACCTAAAAATTACTGGTTTTCAGGTCACCATTGAGCTGGGATGGGGTATCTCAACCTGATGGGCCACATCTTTTGGTGGCATGTCCCCTCAGGAAACTCCATGTGGAAGCTGATGACTGGAGGGAAAGAGCTTTCTCATGTGTAGCTGCAGAGGGGAGGAAGGCACCACGGGTATTATCCCAGGTTTAACTTCCTCCATCATCTCCTAGGTCATCTCATTTCCAGTAAGTGGCTAGTTTTCTCACTTCCTCCTGCCATGGTTGTGTAGTATCCCCAAGAACACATCCCCTCTTTTCCAGTGTGGACCAGAAGAAGAAAAAGAACCTAGAGCTCTACATGGTTAGATCGAGACTGACTGAAATCCCCACATCCTCAGGGAAAAGTCAGTGCAGGGGTTAGTGACAGAACAACAAACAACCCCTGGAAATTCAGCTACCACATCAGGATCAGGAAAAACAGGCTGGACAAAGAGGAAAGAACCAGACACAGGGTGGGTGACAGACACATGAGCTCATGTGGAATGTGGTTCATCCAGGGTGGCACATGGGGTGACAGAACACCGGGGTGAAAGCACACGGGAAGAGCAGCGTGTGCCAGACAGGTTGAACCCAAGATAAAGATACTGCCTAGAGGAGGATAAGGCTGGTCGATGAGGAGGATGGAAGGTGTTACTTCATCAGGTCAGCATCTCTCCACCCCTGGAATCTCAGATCCTAAGAAACCAGAAGTGTTCATTGGGATATCCTGATCCCAGGCTCCAGATGGCTCCTTTGGGTTTTGCTCTGTACCCCAACCCCACTGCATCCTAAACAGGGAGCTGTAGCTGAAGACAACATCTGGGATTAGCCTTCAGGCTGTGCTTAGCCCTAGGTGCTTCCGTGAAGCAAGAAGCATCCCAGAACCTTCCCCCTCTCCTCTCCCCCCAGCCCAGCATCCTGGGCTGCATCTCCAGCTGGGCAAGATGGGGAGACTCTGCTCCTCTCTGTGAGACTCCCCTGCATCTGCCTCCAGCTCTGGGGCCACCAAGAGCAGAAGGACACTGAGCTGCTTGAGCAGGACTAGAGGGGGCCCCAGAGATGCTGCAAGGGCTGGAGCCCCTTTGGGAGGGGGTGCTGAGAGAGCTGAGGGGGTTCAAAATGTAGAAGAAAAGGTTGTGGGGAGACCTTAGGGTCCCTTCCAGTCCCTAAAGGAGTTCCAGGAAAGCTAGGCAGGGACTCTGGATCAGGAAGGGGAGCCACAGGATGAGGGGAAACTGTTTTGAACTGAAAGAGGAGATTTAGATGAAATGTAAGGAAGGAATTCTTTACTCTGCTGAGTCCCTTCTCCAGGTTATCCAGAGAAGCCATTGCTGGAGGGGTTCAAGGCCAGGTTGATCAGGGCTTGGAGCAACCTGAACTGGAGGGAGGTATCCTTGTCCAGGGGTGGAACTTGATAAACTTTAAGGTCCTTTCCAATCCAATCCATTCACTGACTCTAAGGAAGAGCGATCATGGGGTTTCTCACCAGCTCTTCCATTTGGTGCCAGCGGATACAGGCTTTCTGGGGTCTATTGTCCTTCCCACCAAACCCTCCTCCCACAGCAGCCTCCAGGGCTGCTGATGAGGTCAGAGCAGAAATACCCCAAAAAGAACAGTGCTTGGAAGAAAATCAAATGTTTGCAAAGCTTTTGTTTCTGATGTGTGACCCCCCTCCCTGGCCTATGCCAGAGGAAGCCCGGAGGAGTCGGTGGTTGGCCTTCCTGTGCCTTCCTATTCTCATTGAACCCAGGCTCCCAAAATAACTTGCTGGAACAATAACAGAGATGATGGTGCCCAGGTCTCATCTCTTTCCACTGAAGCCCATTACAAAACCACTTGGAGCACGTCTGCTCAGCAGCCCTGTGATTTGGGGCTCTTCACAATACCCTTTTGAAACAGCCAGCAGCTGTGGGAAAAGCAGTTGTGACTAAAACACAGTCTGAAACAATCCTCTGCTGCTTTTCTTGGGAAATTGAGCAAAAAGCCCTGTCTTTTGTTCTGGATGTCCCCAGAGAGCAAGGGACAAGGGCTAGCCTGAGGAGGATGCTACTCCAGGAGGGTCTCTATGCACCTCAGGGCTGTCCCTATTGCAGAATTACAAAGAATTACAGAATATCAGGGATTGGAAGGGACCTCAAGAGATCATCTAGTCCAATCCCCCTGCAAGAGCAGGAACACCTAGACCAGGTCATACAGGAACACATCCAGATGGGTTTTGAATGTCCGCAGAGAAGGAGACTTCCTCTCTATGCTGCTGGTCCTCATGCTTCAAGCAAGAAAACCCAGCCCAGGCAGCTGAAATGGGGTTATCACAGCCCTTTCCCCAGCCCACGGCTTCTGACCTCATCTAGGGGGGGTTCAGCATCCCCTTCCCAGCCCTTCTGCTTTCCTCTGCCCCAGTCACCACCAAAAACTTGTGGGTTTTAAAAGCTTGGGTGAAGCCTGGCAGCACCAGAGCTGGGAAAAACAAAGCTGGGGTCTGCAGGCAGCTGGTGGGTGGTAACGCCTGGGTGCTGAGTTTCTCTCCCTTCTTACTGAGGTTGGGGAAAGGGGTGGGGGTGGGGAAGGTGATGCGGGACTGCCAGAAATCACACTTCTTGTTTTAGCTCCACTGAAACCCGCCTGCCTTTTCAGGCTGGTTTCTCCCTCTCTACGTCAAGCTGCCACTACCACATATGCTGCTGGTGGAGAGTTTTCTGCCAAAGCCAGTGCTAAGGAAGGAATAAGGTTGGGGGGAAAGGGGGTGGCACTTTCAGCTTTTAATCCCCCCCCACTGCTAATCCGGGACATGCAAATCCTCCAGCACATGTCCCAGGGGACAAAGATGCTCGTTGTCACCAGCCCTGCTACCCCATCACCTTCAATGCTTAAAAAAAGGAGCACACCATTGCTGCAAAGAAAGGCTGGAATTCAGGAGGGCTCCAGCCCAGCCTCCAACCAATAATGAAAAGGGGGGGGGGATTATCAGCAGTGAGGACTAAAAATAAGGGAGGGAAAAGGCAGCTGGGCAGGGGGCTGAGATGAAGCCATGACCTTTTGAAAGCCCTGTAAAAAAAAAAAGGGGGGGGGGGTCTGCTGGGCTCTGCCTTTGTGCCAGGGTGCTTTGATGGAGGGTTTGAGAGAGGGAGAGGAAGGTATTGTTCTCTCCTGCTTCTGTCAGTACATTTTTAAAAGCCTGAATTCCTATTCCCTGCTTCCCAACCCTTTCCTCCATCTCCTCCTTCCCTGCTAGAGGTAGAGAAGACATGGAAGAGGTAGCCCCAGAGCTGTGGGTGCTGAGGGCCAGGGGAGCCCCCAGCCAACTGTCCCAGCAGCATCCCTCAGCTCCCAGTGAGAAACCAAGCACTCACCCTCTCTTTTCCATTCTTTATTCCACATTCTCACTTTGGTCACAACCTCTGAAAGGTTTTTGTCTTTTTTTTTGGTAGACGTTGTTTCTTGTCTCCTCTCTAATTAGAACCCACTTACTAGAATATTATAAAATTATAGAAGTACAGCCAGTCAATAATAAATAGTTATTTTGTTAGTTCACAAAGTTAAAGTGCTTTGAGAAGGGACGGAAGAAGCTTTATCTAGATTTGAGGAGTTGGGGGGGAGGGTGATTCTTGGAAATGTAGTGCAGTAGGAAGCTCTGGCCTGTTGTCCCTCACCTGCAGTCACATGAGGCAGGTGCCACCCTTCCCCCTGGCCAAAATGGCCCCCTCAGGCACTCCTGAGTGTCTCTGAGTGGGCATAGGGTTATTGGAAGCATAATGATGCCCACTTGTTATATGGCCTGAGCCTGGGGCATCCTGGCCATCCAGAGGGCTGGAAAAGGTTTGGAGGTTTGGGATGGCTCCTGGCACACAGGTGCAGGGAGAACATCCCAGTTTTTCACAGTTTAGTCTTGCGCAGAATGCTCAAAGCCCAAGGGAAGTAGATCCTGCTCCTTTCCTGTCCCCTGGCTGGGATGGAGAGGGACAGATGTGCTCCAGGCAGCGGGGTGACAATTAAAGCCAACCCCCTGACCCGAGCCTATGGGCATCGCCCTGAGATCAGCAGCCTCTTTCCCTGAGGAAGCCCGGTCCCTCTCCTGCAGGAGAGGTGCTGGGAAGCAGGAGCTGAGCCTGCTCCCCACAAATAAATGCCCTTAGCTGCTTGCTGAGGATTTGTGCGTTTAAAAACATCCTTCCAGTACCTCCTGAGTTGGGTTTGGGCTCTGCTTCCACCTTCCCTTCCTATCCCCTTCAATCTGTCCTTCCCCACATCCCAAATCTAGTCACCTTCTGAGGCTTTTCCATGCAAAAATGTACCTGCCCTTGGCCTTGGCAGGTTTTTCCAGTGCTAGTTCCCCATCTCCCTCCCAGGTCAAAGCCAGCTGTAGAAAGAAAACAATAAATAAACTGAACCCTAAAAACCCTTCCAGAGCCCAATTCTCCAGAACCGAAGAGGACTCGTACATGCCACTGGGACAGTCCCAGCTGCCTGCCAACCCAGATGGATACTAGTCATTAAAATGTTGGGAGACACCAGTCCCTGCTGGGAGCAAAGGGCAGATCGACCAGTGAGAAAGGCCAAGGGCTGGCTGCTCCTCTTCATCACATCATGCACGTTCCCAAAGAGAGGAGCCACCATGCCCTGCGGATCAGTGCATGCACATTGGCAGAAGTCCCCTGAATGTCCCCACCCAGGGAGAGGCTGAGGACAATGCAAGCTACCAGCACAAGCTCAGGGAGAAGGTGACACCACTCCCTTCACACTGCTGGGGACAGCAAATGTCCTATTTCCTCCCCATTCCCAAACCATGCTCCATGACATCTTCCACCACGGCATCTTCTTCATCATGACTCTTCCACCAAAGCTAAAGATGACGGATTGCTGCCCAGGATCTCCTCCAGGAGAGTCAAAGATTAATGTCCAAGGAGCAATTAAGAGAACAGAGGTCTCACCTCAGGAGTGGACAGTAAGTGCAGGAAGAGTGGCAGCAGCCAGGATGGTGGGAACACAGTCCCATCATGTTCAGTGGAAGAGTTCCACCAGCACCAGCATCAGAAGCAGCTGCAGCCAAGAGCCAAGTGTCACGGTGGCCTGGCCCTTCTGGGACATGAACCTGAGCTGGTTGACCAGTCGTTCCTTCACCAGAGCTTGCTTGAAGCCATCCTCCTCTGAGATGCAGACATAGTGCCCATAGTGAATGTGGCTGACATTCTGGATGAAGTGCAAGCAGTCCAGCTGCGGGTGGGTGGTGTTGCAGGTCTTGATGAGGCTGTTGTTGTGGTACCAGTTGTAGGTGGCATAGTGGGATTCAATAGGACAGTTGAGGTAGTAGCGGGAGAAAGGGACGACTGTGATGTTCTGATAGTCATCCACTACAAGGGATTGAAAAGGTGGAGATGAGACTCCAAATACCCTCCAGTTCTGCAGGATTCTCCCCCCCAAGACTGGAGGGATTAACAGCTGAGTTGGTGGTTAGACCCTGGCCTAGATTTCCCAGAGAAGCTGTGGCTGCTCCATCCCTGAAGGGGTTCAAAACCAAGTTTTACAGGGCTTGGAGCAATCTGGGCAGGTGGGAGATGCCCCTGCCCAGGGCAAGGATTGGAACCAAATGATCTTTGAGGTCACTTCCAACCCAAATTGTTTTGGGATTCTATGGTGGTGTACTATGACTTAATAGCAGTGCCTGACCCTCATCTGGTGAAGTCCATAGAACAATTCTTCCAGGACAGCAGCAAACACACAGTTTAAGCCCTCTCACCAAGCTCAAATATATCCTGTGATCAGCTCCAAGCTAACACTTGCTTCATGTCTTGATTTCATCATGACCATTCCCAGTTCCCCATCAACAAATTACAACACCTGTCTGGCCTATATAAAGACCTGAGAACCCATCATCCTGCTCCAAATATCCCCTGGATACATGGCTTACAGCTCATACCTTCCTTACTGTCACCCTTTTGGCACTTTCCTTCCCATGGGTCCAGATTCAGGTTCTGATGTACCTCCCTGGTGGATGTGAACAAACATTAATGAAGTTCAGGAGATCAGATAAGAGGGAACATTAGAACACCTGCTATTATGTGGTTAGAAAAAACATACCCCACATGCACCTGCTTGAGAGGCTGGTAGATAACAAACATGAGACACAAGGACTCACCACAATCAACTGCTTTAAAGAGCATCGAAACTACAGCTATTACATACAGCAAAAAGGTCCCCAAAACCCACTGACCTTGCCCTGTGCTGTTACTTCCTGGAGACAATGGGTTCATGTCTTTCTGTGATGACAAGATGGGCCCTGGCCAGGAAGGGGAATACCAAGGTTCTTGGTATTTCTATGTAAAAGCAACCAGCAGAAGATGATGGAGAAACAGCAAACTGTAGGTGTCACATACCTGTTTAGATAAACAGACTGACAGCTCCCATTGAACCACCCACAGTAGGGGTCCCTGGCCAACAAGCAGCTGTCACAGTTGTTGCGATACAGGCTGCACAGGTCCATGGGTATCTCCATGACTTTCTCTGTCGAGCCAACATACAGCATGGCCTGCAGGAGGAAAGCAGAGGGGTTGATCACCCCATTCCAGTGTCACCTTGTGAGTATTCAGCACTACTCCTACAGCTCACTGTCTTCTACTTATCATAGAACCATAGAATGTGTTGAGTTGGAAGGACCTTCAAAGGCCATCTAGTCCAACTCCCCGCAGTGAGCAGTGACATCTTGCACTAGATCAGGGTGCTAGAGCCTCATCAGGCCTGGCCTTGGATGTCTCCAGGGATGGGGCCTCCTCTGGGCAACGTGTGCCAGTGTCTCACCACCACCATAGGGAAGAACTTGTTCCTAATGTCTAATGTAACCCTGCCCTGCTCTAGTTTCAAAACATTGTCCCTCATCCTATTGCTCCATGCCCTGGCACACAGCCCCTCCCGAGCTTTCAGATACTGGAAGACCACTCAAAGGTCTCCCTACAGCCTTCTCCAGGCCTGTCCACTTATGCAACTTCACTGTGATCCTGGGATGGATTCCACCCTGGAGAGCAAACAGCCACATTCTTCCCTTGCCTCCAGGAGAGGAGGTGTTGGAGAAGCTTCTCTATCCACTGGCCTGAGTGAACACAGCTACTCAGGCCTGGGGACATCAGCCCAGCTGTTAGGATTTAAGCAAAGGAGACTGTGGGACCACCCAAAAGCCCACCCAAGATATTCAGTAGCTGTAATGAAATCATCAGCCCAGGCCTTCCCCACTGCCTGTTTTTCACACTACAGCCTGATGGAGCAGGCAGAGACCCACCCTCTTGTGGTCCACAATCATGGACTGGATGGGGTCCTTCTTTGAGAAGACCTGGAGCTCAATGATGTTCTGCACCCCATCTGGCAGCTCCACGATCTTGTGGATGGATCCCTTGTCTGGAAAAAAGGAGGGAAGAGCCTCAATGGAGCAGGCTGAGAGCAGAAGAGGCTGTGGACAGGGGTGGAGGAGCCAGGAAGGGAACCAGCTCTGCCTCCAGCAGACAATTCCCGCTCCACAGAATCAGGCTGGACTGGATTCCTGAAACCAGCCATCTGGAGCAGACTGGACTTTTCTCAGAGACAGCCTGCTTGCTCTGCTAGGAAACCATCCCCCCAAACAGTAAAGCCTTGCCATCCTCACAGGCAAAACCCTGATGGAAGCCATTTCCCAGCACCCTTGGGGACCTTGCTGGGCTTGCTTTGATCTGCTGTGCTGTGGCCACCCCAGCAAGAAACACCAACAGCTCTGGAGCTTTGCTTTGATCACTGTCCTGTTCCTGCATGAGCCTCCTCTCACTGCTTGCCTGAGGCTGAAACTTGGGGGTTTTTTTTTTGCCTTTCTGTTGGTCTAATTAAACTAATTTCTGTCCCCCATGGTTAAATAACTCCAAAGTGGTGATTTAAGAAAATGAGACAGTTGGGTGGAAAGACAAACCCTGAGGGAAGAGGGCTGAAGAATCCTCATTTGTTCACTCTCTTTCAGTACTTGCATGCTTCCCCCTTCCCAAATTGTTGCTTCCTAGGAGGTGATGGCAGGTCAGGCAGGGATTAGCACCCCCCAGGTGCTGGCTCTTGCCTCACCTCAGCAAGGGTGGGCAGTTTTCTTGCCAACCACGAGCTCCCCAGTGAGACTCTGCAAGATGTTAACTGTATTTAAGATAAGATTTTGGTCCCTAATCCAACCCAGGCCACCCACTGAGAGCCACATACATCTTTTTAATCACAGATTAGGAAGCCAAATCCTCAGAAAGTCCCTCCTTCTACAAGTGAATGAATCCCAACCCAGTGCAGAAAGGCAGTTGAACCCAGCTGTATGGAGCAAGTCCAGAGAGACAGGCAGGCAAAAGAGGGTAGCACTGGGCAAGGAACCTGTGCATCTGCTAAGCAGATGTCCTAAGGGACAGGGGATGACAAAGCGGGTCCCAAAGCTGCACCTGGGGAGAGTTCCTGCTCTAAAAACCCAAGACCTACAATAGCCCGACTGGGTAAATTCCACGTGCTGGGATTCTGCTGTCAGCTTGCTTTTGCCTACACAGCTAAATTGGATCTACTTAGCACTCGCAGGACTTGGCAGCACTTTTCTGCTTGACAAACATATGCCAAGCAGGGAATGCAGCCCCTCATTTTGCTCTGCACTGGGGGTCTTGTATGCTTCCCTTAGGCTCCCTGTCCTCAAAGGGAAGTAAAATCTGGGGAACCCCAAAGGTTCAAGGTACCTGTTGCCAGGTAGAGCACGTTATAGCGGCGCCCATCGCCTGCAGTAACCCCGTGCACCCCAATCTTCTGGTAGCGGTGCTTGTTGTGGAATAAGGGGCTCTTGGTAGGGGAGAGGGGCTCCACTCGGTCCTCCACCTCTGGGTGGCTGTCGGCTATCTTGAAGGTCTCACTCGGGGTGTGCTGTCCAGAGGAAACACACTGCAGCAAGAGGGAACAAAAGCCACCATCAGAGTCAGACAGGTCCCCAAGGATGAGGCAGGTCACAGCAGGGGCACCTCAGCCTGGAGGAGGATGCCCAAGCAGAGCACAAGCCTGCTCTGGGGGTACACACAAGCCCTGGCAGCTGCTGTAGTGTTGTGCTTTTGCCAGGGCCTACTAGAGATGGACTTGAGGAGATTTGTGCCCTGTCACCACCCTACCCAGAGGTTTAGGGGAACTTCTCCTCACCCAGCTGTTTGCTGCCATGTGAGTGATACACCCATATCAGTATGGCTGGGCTGTAAGTTTGGCGCAGTGATGAGAAGACACAAGGCAAGACAAGGTCCTCCAGCTTCACACACCAAAGCAAGCAGATCTGTGTGGCCAGGCACGTAAGATCCAGTTCTCCCTCACTTTCTATGAAGGAGTTGAATGATATCCAACCTTTTCTTTTGTTTCCAGAAACAAAGCTCAGCACTGTCCCACAGAGCCCACAACATTCCTGGCTGCCTCAGCTATCACCTGGCTGCTCAGTGGTGGGACTGCCACCTCACCTGAGCCAGCTACTCTGACAAGGGCAGTGGCAGAGCAGGGACAAACTCTCCTGGCCTCGAGAGGCCTCTCCACTTCATGTTGGCATCTTTCATCACTCACTCACCTGCCCAGGCTTGATCTCTGGGTTGGGACCATTATATCCTTTGAGTTTGGATGTCCGAAAAACGTTGTCAATATCTCCAAAGGAATAGACACAAACAGCAGAGCTTCCCCTACAAACAACATGACCAAGAGAGGGTCAGGGAGACAGTGGCCATCACATCTATGGCTGGGACATCTCTGTGCATCATGCTATTGTTGACCATCTCCTATCCTGGCTGTTTTCTACTCATGTGCCTGCAGCAGACTAAAGGGTCAGCAGAAAGGATCTGTCCCATAGAACAGGACATTGTCTCCCTTTTGCAAAGATGCTCACCAGGTGTTTGTGAAGAGCCCGTAGACTTTGGAGTGCCGCCAGTTGCTCGCAGGGACAAAGAAGACATCTTGCAACCAGTTGAAGTTGCCCTTGGTGACCGGGTCAACACAAATCAAACTAGCCTTCAGGAAGGTGGTCCACTTGGAAGCAGAGAGTGAACTTGTTCCCCCTTTATCTTCCTGGGAGAAAGGGAAAGCAGGGAGTCAGGGTTTGGCAGAGAAGAACACCAAGTCTACCATCTTTGATGCTCAATTTAGGGATGCTTTGGAGGTGTATACTCAATGCTGGTCACTGCAACAATCAAGCACCTCTCTTGCATCCCAACAAGACAGAACAAGGTTTTGTCTATCCTACAGGCAAGATGGGAGCCAGAGGGTGGAAAGGCCGAAGGATATGGCCTTACCCCATTTGAACTCTGTGGTAAAGAATTGAGCCAGAGGGGCCAAGTCACGCAGCAGAGGAGCCAGCATGTCCTTTTGTCACCCCTGTTAATACTCTTGCCCCCCCTCTATACACTGTTTCCATGGTACCTTGCACAGCTGGGCCACTCGGGAGATGTTTCGGGGGGCCTCAGGACTCTTGTCTGGGTTGTCTTCACGAAAGAAGTAGTAAATCTTGTCTTGGTGAGGCTCTTCATGCCATAATGTGGTGGCTTTGACAAACTGAGGGTCTGAAAAGGGAAGTGAGCTGTCAGAAAAACCTTAGCCTCAACACACACATTTCATCTGAAGCCACCAGCAGGGACCAAACCACTCGCTCTCAGACAAGATGAGGGAATTCAAACACTGTCTGTGCTCTGGGGAAAGCACAGGTCCCAGACTGGTGCATCACACCAACAGCCACCCTCCATGTGACATCATCTCAGGGGCTTCCCCTTCTTCTCCCTCCTGCCCAACTCCATGCACCTGATCCCTTGAAGGCCAAGTCTCTGGAGCCTGGTGTAGCCTCAGCTGCTTAGCAGCAAAGGAAATCTATTCTCCCTTCTTTCACAGTGGAGCTTTAATCAGACAGAAAAGCTTCCCCAGTGGAAACCAGCTGCTGTTTGCGTTTGCTATGGAAAACCCAGTGATGCTCTTGCTATTAATAAGCCACTGCCACAAAGGGCACCCCCAGCAGCAGCAGGGTCCTTCTGAGCATCGTTAGTGGAGTTCCAAGTGTGGGATAGGCCTTCTAGCTCTGAGTCTATCAGGTTTCTTCACCAGTTTTCTGGCTGCCCCCCTCCATTGCCCATCCTGACCCTCTCCAATCTTGCCTGTAGGGTGGAGAAATACCTATTCTGTCTTGATGGGATGCGAGAGAGGTACTTGATTTGTTGCAGTGGCCAGCATCAAGTATACCTCCAACGCAAGCCCCTGTTACACATCGAAGATGCATGACTTTGTGGTGCTCTCTGACAAACCCTAAGTCCCTGCTTTGAATTATCTTCCTGGAAACCAGCTTGTTCTCTGGTTCTAAGGGGACCTGGTGTCATTTTAATTTGATTTTGTTCAAGAATCTCCCCTTCCCCAGAGTCACTGCTGAAGCAACATAATATGCTTCTGGAAATTAAGGGGGTGTTCCCTGTCCTTCACCCTGTCCCATGTACAGTCCAAAATGTTTCTGTTTCGAGGCCTCATCCTGGCTTGGGATTTGGAAACATCCACTGCCCAGAATGGAAGTTGTTATTCCTGTTTCTATCCATCACATGGATGTTGACGGGCATCTTTACGCAACCAGATTTCCTCCCAGCATAGACAGAAGACTTGCCGCCTGTTTCTCTCAGTTTCCCCATCTACTCACCCTAAACAAGAGGAACTCACATGGTCATTTGGTTTGTCCCAGAAGCAAAGAGATGAAATTCCCCCTGCTGGCAGCAAGGGAAATTCAGGGAACTGCTGGGTAGCTCCTCAGCTTGTGGATGGGGAACAGCGCAGCTTTCCCTGCAGCTGTAGGGGGGATGAAACCCACGCAAGGAACTCTAGAGCAGAGAGGACGTACCCCTCCCAGCTGTGCTGTGTACTTATGGCCTGCAGTGGACTTGAAAAGCATCCAATTTATCTGCCTGGTGTGTCCTACACACAGAATCACAGAATGTCAGGGCTTGGAAGGGATCTCAAGAGATCATCTAGTCCAATCCCTCTGTCAGAGCAGGAACACCCAGATCAGGTCACACAGGGAGGTATCCAGGTGGGGTTTAAATGTCTCCAGAGAAGGAGACTCCACAACCTCTCTGGGCAGCCTGTGCCACTGTTCTGTCACCCTCATTTTTTTCTTGTATTTCTGCAGAACTTCCTGTGTTCCATCTTGCATCCATTGCCCCTTGTCCTACCATTGGAGGTCACTGAGAAGAGCCTGGCTCCATCCTCCTGACACTTACCCTTTACATATTTATAGACATTAACAAGGTCACCCCTCTGTCTCCTCCAAGCTAAAGAGACCCAGCTCCCTCAGCCTTTCCTCATAAGGGAGATGCTGCAATCTCCTAATCATCTCTGTGATTCTGCATTGGACTCTCTCCAGCAGTTCCCTGTCCTTCTTCAACCGAGGGCAACAGAACTGGACACAATCCTTCAGGGCATAGTAGAGAGAGAGGAGAACTTGTCTTGTCCTACTGACCACATCCGTTCTAATACAGCCCAGGATGCCATTGGCCTTCTTGGCCACAAGGGCACACTGCTGGTCATGCTCATCCCCACACTCACTCTGCATCACTGTGTCACTTGTGTAGAGCTCTCCACCACCTCTAACACGACGGAAACGGGGTATCTTGCCATTCTGCTGGCTCTTCTTGATGGTGGAGTAGATATCATGACCTGCAGGATAGGAACGCTCATTTGTGACAGGCTGTTTCCAGAGCAGGCAAAAGGGTTTGTCAGAAGAAAGCAAAGAACCAAGAACTCACAGGGACTCACAGAGATGGTGGATACAAGTCAAAAAACTCAGTCCTCATTGCCTAGAGCTAAGCAGGCCCAGCCCGACTCCTCGACTCCTCTAATCCTTTTCTTTAATGAGCTGCAGGAGCAAATTCTTGCTCTACTTTTGGGAAGGATCCTCAACTGACCCTCCTTCCCCACTGTTTCCATTGCACTCCACCCTCCTACACAAAGATTCAACCCTATGCCCTGGACGGGAATAAACAAGCTTGTGCCACGTTCTGTCCTAGAACAATGAGCACTTCAGTGAGGCAAAAGCAAGAAGCCCTGAGGCCAATCACCAACTGGAGCAAACAGAGACCCTGCAGCAGCCTCAAGGTGTCTCTTTTTGTTAAGAGAGAGCCCAGCCTTCTTGCACAGCAATAGACTGAGACCATGTGAGCAATCAGCCTTACCATCAACAACAACGAGGGTGTTGGAGTCAGGGGTGAAAGGAGCAATGCCTCTCCCATCCCATGAATCAGTCCGCTCCTTCTTCTGTGTCTGGGGAAGGACAGAAATAGCCCCTTAGGTGTGTTTTAAGTGCAAGAGACCCACCCTACAGGGCAGGTGGAAAGCAGCTCTCCTTGGCTGCCACAGCTCACCAAAGGGAAGGACACAATCCATCACAGAGTCACTACAACAGGTAGGAGGTGAGGAAAGAAGGGCTGTGACAACTGAGCACTGAGGTGGCACATGTGGACATCTGCTTGTGGGGGATGGAACAATAAACAGTCCAAGCAAGCTGGAATTTGGGCATTTCAGAGCACTCTAAGAAAGAGAAGGGTACAAATCTGGGTACTATTTTACAGATGAAAATAGAATCTTAGAATGGTTTGGGTTGGAAGGGACCTTAAAGATCACCTAGTTCCCATCTCCCCTGCCATGGGCAGGGACACCTCCCACTAGATAGCACAAAACAAAACAAATGCTTTGCTTTGGCCCTGTCCCAGGTGACCACAACATACCAAATTCCAGCAGGTGGGAGTGCAGGCACCAGTGCCACACACTAAGATCACATCTCCATACTTCTCCACTAAGGTGAGGTAATTTTTATTGTCCTCCTGAAAGAGGAAGAAGAGGAGGGTGAGGGAGTTGTGCATGACAGAGCATCACTGTGAGGATCCTCCCAAGTTCTTTCCTCAGCAATCATCCAACCCTCGCTCATCCCTCTGTTCCACCATAGGCAGGACCTACCGAACTCCCAGGCATCATGCACTGTCCTTCACTTTTCACTGGAAAGTCCTCCTAGGATAAAAGAGGAAGAGATTTGTTTTAATTCCTTCCCTCTAAAAGCCAACTGACATGGGTTCAGCCCAAGTACTACAAGCTAGGCACTCTTTACAAGAAGCAAAGCAAGAATATGGCTGAGGTCATCAAATGCTGTAATGCAGCCCTTCTCACCTCAGCACTTGAAAACCTCTGGGAAAGTTGTGCTGGATCTCTCAGGCCCTCGAAGTGATGAGAAGAAGCAGGGATGCATGGCCAAAGAGGGAGGAATGTCTGGCAGCCAGCTTGGACTGCTCTCCAAATGATTTTGGGAAAGGATCTGGTATTGTGTGTAATGGGTGTTCAGTAACGGGTTGTGGTGCCTAAAGACCAGAACATATGAACTATGTTGCTTCTGGGAATGAGAAGGGAAGTTTCTGGGCCCAAATTTCAGCAACTGACTTGTCTGAGAAGGACAAGAAGGGGTCATGAGAAAGCCAAGTATACTGGGGTTTTTCCTGCTGTATTAACTCAGTGCCCTGCTGATACAGTACTTGGAGGGAAAGCAGCTGGGGATCTGACACTGGAAAAGGATGGGAACAAAGCTCCTCTCATGCTAAAGAAAAAAAATCCTCCCACTAGGGAAGCAAGGAGGTCCCAGAAGTTCACAATCTGGTAAGAACCCACCCATAATTAGTGTAAGAGACTTCCCCTTTGCTGCAGCCATCCATCTTATCAATGCTGCAGCTTCCCAGATGGATAGGGCAGGTTAGGTGGAAACCAGACTCTTCTGTGCCTGACTTCACTGCTGGCAAAGACACTGAGCAAGCTACCCAGAGTCTGGAGGTGCTGGACACCTTCTTACAGGGCCAAACTTGTTAGCAGACCACCCTTACCACGTAGTTCTCATAAGTAGAAAAGTCATAGTAATAAAGCTTTCCCTCTCCACCGATGTAAATGGACGAACTGTTTTCTTGATGGTAGAAGACAGGGTACTTCTCACTCTTAGGAAACGTGTACGCTTTGGCACCTGGGAACAGCAAAGAGGAGACACTCATCAGGAGAGCTGCAGTTGAATGCAGAGAGCACCCTTTGTCATGTCCTCAGTTGGAGTGATGAGAAAAACAAGGACTGGGGGACATGGGGGCCCTCTTGGATGGCAACCAGGCAGGCAGGGAAAGGCAGGCTCAGAGCTGAGCAATTGTCTCCTTGGCCCCATGGGAGAGGAGAGCTGCACAATAGAGCGGCCCCATCTGGCCCCAGCAGAGCTGGTGATGGAGGAAGAGGAGGGGAAACTTTGCCACAGGAGCTCAAGCTGGCTCTGCAGCAGCCAGGTGAGTACTGTCAGCCTGCTGTAATGGCCCAGTCCCTCCCAGCTTGGAGCCAAAGGGCTTCCTCCCCTCTCTGGCCACCTTCCAACAACCCCTTCATAGATATGGCTCCTGCACCCTCTTGGCACTTGCTGTGCCTGCAGCTTTCTGTGCCTTGAGACTTATGTTAGAGCTGGGAGGTCTCATCCAACAGAAGGGGAGAGGAACTGCCACTCTGTCTTGCATATGGGGGATCAAGCTCCCCATGCCCACACTGTAGACCATCTCCTACCAGGCAGCACACACCATCAGACCTCTCCTTGTCAGCCCCCAGCTGCACCACCAGCACCCTCCTGGAGGGATGTACTGAGTTTGGAGCTCCACCTGGGCCACATGTGAGAGGGGAAGGGTGCAGGTAAAGCTGCAACTCATGGGTCTCCACCTCTCAGACATTAACCAGAAGTGAGCTTGCAAGACCCAGGACCCATGTCACAAGCAGTTACTGCAGAAGGGAAGCTTTCAACAGCCAGCAGGGAGGAAGAACAGCCCATCCTTTCCCCTCTTTCCTTCCTCTTTCACCACCTGGCTTTTCCAGCTCCTGTTTCCTAAAAGCATCCTCCCTTCCTCTCTGTTTCCAGCTCAGGTGTGGGAGGCTGACACTCCCCTGGTTTTTTTGCTGGCCCTCCATAGGCTCTGCAGGTCCCACATCCCTCACTGGGATGTTGCAGATTTGAGCTGTCAAGCCACTACGCGGCTCCACCGTGTGGTGCAATGCACTACTATAGACCATCCCATCCCCAGCCATTGTTTGCAGTAGTAACACAAGAGATGTTGCTCCTCCTAGGGGGAAAAGAAAAATCTCCCATTAGGACTGACCTCTGCTTAGTGTGACAGGGCATTCCATTTTCATCTCTCCCTCTTTTCCCTCTTTCGAAAGAAAAGGGGGTCTCTCTTGGCAAGCACTGCTGCTCCCAGCAGACAAAGGCTGTGTCTGCCTCAGGAGCTGGCTGCCTTCAGACAAGCAATTAATCAGTGGCACGTGTCCCTCTTTATTTATAGGGGCACTTGGCAGGACAGGCAGAGGTCAATCTTTGCACAGACCAACACATCCCCTCTCCCCGAAGTCTCACTAAGGCACTACAGAGCAAAAAGTAGGAAAAAAAAGCCTTATTAAAGGTCACTGGGGCAGTAGAATGCCTGCTTGATTTGTAGCTTTTTTTCCTCCATTTTACTGCTCTGGTGACACCTTCTTGGAGTCCATAATCCCTGTGGCAACCAGCCAGCAAGGCTTTCTCATCACCAATTTGGCTAACCAGGGATTCTGACAGCCAGCTACCAGCCTGTGATGGGAAACTCTGCCAGATCCATGGGCTGCTGTCTCCCAAGGGCACTTCAGCCACAAAGAGGGTGAAGGTTGTCACAGGACAGAAACCATTGGAGCTTCTTTAGACTTCTTTAGACTTGACATAAGAAAGAAATTCTTTACAGTGAGGGTGGTGAAACACTGGAACAGGTTGCCCAGAGAGGTTGTGGATGCCCCCTCTCTGGAGGTGTTCAAGACTAGGCTGGACAAGGCACTGAGCAGCCTGATCTAGTGGGAGGTGTCCCTGCCTATGGCAGGGGGGTTGGAACTCGATGATCTTTAAGGTCCCTTCCAACCCAAACTATTCTTTCTAGATCAAATCTGCAACACCTCCAGGGCTGCCCTTCCCCTGCACCATGGAGTGGAGGCCACCAGGCTCAGATAGGACTCTGCACCTGGATAGCAGCCCCTGCTCACTCCCTGTCCCCTCCCCAGCTCTACCATCCTTTTCCTCTATCCAAGGACTTGGAGAAACTCCTGAGCATCTGCTTTGCCTGCTGGAGAAGCTGGCATTGAGTCTCTCTGGAGTGACTGTGCAATTCATTTGCCTAGGTGGCCCTACAAACATAAAGCCAGCTGGGCATGCCAGTTAGCCCAAGGAATCTCAGCAGCCATGAGTCAGTCAATGCTTGCTGAAGAGAGGACTAACCCCATTTTCACCACCCCCCTTCTCAGTAGTCCTCAAAATCCTCCTCTTGTCCCAACCTGCAGAACAGCCCACGCACATGGAAGCCCCAAAGCCCTTCTCCCTTGTGCCAACACAGCCCATCACCACCAACCCCCCCACAAGCACATCGGGCCAGACTTCAGGGAACAGGATGATCTTTAAGGTCCTTTCTAGATCAAATCATCTTGTGATGATTTTACCATTCCCTATTCCTCTTCTCCTGTTACCTTTGGTTTCATTTTGAGGCTTTTCCACAATGTGGCCTCTTTCCTCTTCTCAGCCCTGCAAGCTGTGCCAACCTGTAAGGACACACTTCTCCTCAAATAGCCAGAAACAAACAAACCCAAAACAATAATTTGGTTGGCGCCAACACATTATTTATCCTACTGCTCCCCAGGGACCACAGTGAATCACTGCACTGAGTGTAAACAGCTCTGCTCATCAGGGCCCAGGAGTGTGCTTAAAGCTCCAGCACAGATTTAACTCAACCCAAAAGAGAGCCTTTTAAAGGTGTTTCCATGAAGGGGTGCTGGGGGCCCTCTGCATCAGACCCCTGGCTGTCCTGTAAAGCTGGCTTTCACCTCCTGCTCTGCCTCAATCGTCTTAGATCTCTTCCATCCCCTTCACCTCTACTTCTCATCTGTGGAGCAGCCCTGCACCCCTAGAGCGGGGGCCTGAATTATAAATGGTTTCAAGAGCTGAGGATGATGATGGCAGAGGGCACCACAATGACCCACACAACGTTCTTGAAGGAGGGGATGTGCCTTTCCTAGCAAGGCTGTTTCTGACAGCACAAAGAAAGGCTTGCCCCCTTGGAAGGGGAAAGGCATGACCTTGCCATCACCCTAGCTCTGAAATCAAACCCAGAGCTTTAAAATCCAACAGGCTCATTTCCAGTGCCCAGCTAACCCAATCGGGTCCCTTTGCCTGGCATTTACTCTGAACCCCACCGACAGCAGACAAAATCAATGGCACGATTGTCCATTGAAATGCTAACCCTGGGTTGGGAGGAATGAATGGAATAAAGAGCAGCTTTGTGCTCTGCAGGCAAGATAGGGAGCAACGTGGCAGATTGAAGAAGAATTCTTACCAAATGCAGGAGAAGGAGGGAACCCCCGTCCATCTCAGAAGGATGCCTGGAGGGTGAGGTAATGGAGGAGGAGAAGGAAAAAGAGAGATGCTCTGGATGAGATAAAGGGAGGGAGGTCCATCTTAAATGCGCAGAGCAACAGACTGAGCAATCCTGCTTCCCATCTGATCTGGACACAGGATGAAATGGGCTGCATCCTTAAGCAAATCCAGATCTAATGACATGCTGAAAGGCTTTCTGGCTCCCTTTGGGTCCAGGAAGCCCCTTGAGAAAGGCACCAAGAGTCTAGCCAGAGCCTGTCCTGCATCACGTCAAAGTTGGACTCCCAGAGCATTGCAGAGCTTTGTGTGGGAGGGGGGAGCATGCCCCCCCACCTCCAGAACAGATGTCCAACTGGAGAGAAGCAGCGTGGGCATGCAGCCGTGTTGCAGGCAAACTCAACAACCCAGTTTCTCATTCCGGCTGGAGGAGCCGTCTCAGATCCCGTGGTCCTTCTCCTCCCCCCTACTCCATCGATCTGGCTGCCAGCTCCAGCATCCCAGACGTTCAGCTTAGTCACTGGCTTGCATGGTTTCTCAGCACCAGCAAGTCTTTGTGGGTTCACAATTCACTGGTGCTGGGGGAGGACTGCATCTCCCCAAAATGAAAGTGATGGTTTGAAATCTGCTCCACCATCAGCTTTTTAAAGCAAGGAATTGAAAAACAGCTTGAGGGAAAAAAAGGGAAGGAGGATGATGAAGGTCAGGCTTGATGAAACTCTGAGCAATCTGATCTGGAAAAGGACGTCCCTGCTTACTGCAGGACTAGATAACTTTTGAAAGTCCCTTCCAACTCTATGATTCTATGAGATAACCTGCTGGCTCTCTGGGAGTAGCCTTTCCTTGTCGCCCATATGAGTGAGACACCTTCTGGAATATGAAGAAACCAGGCAGGGTTGCAGTTTACCCATTCCCTGGCATTTTCCCCCCACCTTCACACTGTGAAGCTCAGCTTTTGCTCAGCTCTGTCGTGGGATGGGGACCCGAGGCTGGACCACCTGCCAGGATCTCAAAGTGGCCAGACGGGATGTGTGTTGGTAGGATGCCCAAGCTCACCACCACGGCGAAGGCAGCCAAGCCTTCTGGCACCCCCGATGCCCAGGCAGCCCCAGGAACTCTTCTCACTGTAACACATTATAATGCTGGCAGTCGGCACCGTGACGCTCTCCCGTCACGATGCCGATGATGCCACCACCTGCTTGGCTGCCTGTGGGTCTGACAGCCAGCACATACCCCTGTCCCAATCACGGCACTGGTTGCATCCTTCCTTGCTTTCCACCCTTTGACAAACAGTTTCTCATTTCCTATGTTTATTCCTCCCTTCCTTCCTTTTTGAATAGCCAGAATAGATTACGACCTTGATAGTGACACATCTCTGCTGCAATCCAACTAGGACTGGCTCCAACAGAAGAAAGCAAAACTTATCAGTGCTGACTCACAGACACTCAAGGGGGGGTATCTCAGGACTCGTCCTCTACACCTCTACACCTGCACATTTTCATCTCCCAGAAATGTGGGACTGGCTGTGAATCAGGGCTGAATGATGCACTCCGGGCTCCTGCACACCCTTACCCCACTTTTGAGACCATAAAAACTCCATTACATCAATCCCACTCCTGCTACCACTTCTCCAGTGCATGCAGGATGCATGCCAAACAGCCCAGCACCAGCACAACTATTGCCCTCCTTTAAGGGCTGGAAATGGGCATCAGATCAGGGCCAGAACTCCCATCATCCCAGCACAGTCAACACTCCACAATTCAGTTCCAGCTTCAGTATTCCTCACTCTGATGAGCCCAAGAGAATAATCCTTGGGTTTCCTACTTGCTTGGCCAAACACCAGCTCCAGGAGCACCTCCCAGCAGACAGACAAACCCCTGTAAGGGGACCACAGGTAGGCACAGCACCCATCTGGAACAGGCTGCCCAGAAGGGCGGTGGAGACTCCATCCCAGGAGACATTCTAGACCAGGCTTGATGAAGCTCTGAGCAAACTGATCTAGCACAAGGATGTTTCTGCTCACTGCAGGGGGGTTGGACTGGATGTTTTTTGAAGGGCCCTTCCAACTCTATGATTCTATGATCCCAGAGGGATGGAGACACCCAATTGGTCCCCTATGTCCCTGTGAGAAGGATTGGACCAAACCCTGCTGCTCCCATCCAAGAGCCACATGCCGTTTGTCTCCCTAGCTCCAGCACGGATGGATGCCAGTAAGAAGCTAAGCTGGGTTTTATTTTAGATGATCTATAAATTCTCAAGCTGAGACATTTCGGAAGAAGGAAGTACGCTTCTGGGGACTGCTAAGTTTTCCTTTCCCCGTGACTTTGCCCTGAGGGAGCAATGTGACACAATAAAACCAGAATCAGGCTGGGGAGATGCTCCCTAGAGCCCCCAGCCACCTCCTTTCCCAGGGAATGAAAGCTTCAAGTGGTCTGATAGCCTCCAGGGATCCAGGAGAAACAGGTTATTTTTATAGGAACAATTTGCCCTCTAAAAGAGACACCCCAAGAGGGACACTCTTGGAGAAGGTTTGCTCCGACCTGCCTTGTAGAAAACCATTCATTTCTGTGGGAGGGGTTTCTGAGAAAGGGGTGAGAAGGTAAAGCAAATAGGAAAACCACTTCCTTCTCATTGCTCACCAAAAACCTGGCCCAGCATTCCTTCTTTCCCACCATAGCTCACGTCAGCAGGACACTGCCCAGGGATTTCACTGCACCTTGGGGAGCTGGATTGGAAGGCACCTGTAGAGGCACAGGTTGAAGGACCACTCCTTGGTGCCCAGGGCAGCCCCACACCATTTCAGTTCAATCCATGCTCCAACATTGGTCATTTCTCAAAGAAAGCAAAATAAAATGAGAATACAACCAATACAGGCCTGTTGCACAATAATGAGTTTTTAGGTAGGGTCATCCCCTCAGATTTCTATCCCAGATTCTTTCCAGGGACAAATGTCTTTTGCCTTTTTATTGCTTCCTGGTCCCCTACCTATTCAGCTTAGCACCACACAGCAGACTGGGACATGACCATAAGCACATCTCAAAGGAGGTCAGTGCTAACTGCCTTCTCCTCCCTTTCTTTCTTTTTAGGGGGCTTGCAGGGACACCCCAAGACATCACAGGTTAAAAAGGCATCAGGGAGCAACAGCGGAAACCAGACAACCAGCAAGAGGGCTAAAAATGTCTCTTGCTGAAGTGGAAGCAGAAAAAGACACGTGTTTCCTGACTTCCAAGCCCTCCCACAGACCATGCCCCAGAGCCTCACACAGCATCCTGGATCACTAGATCTCTCCTCTCCCTGCTCCAAGCAGGAAAACTATTGTTGAAAGATGAGTACGCTCATTTCTAGTATTGCCCACCAGAGTTCAAGAGCAGTCACCAGTCACCTGCTGGAACAGCAGCTGCAGAAAGGGCAGGGTTTGGAAAACAGATTAAATTGCAGGCATCACTAATTTCCTACTTATGTCACAACCCACATGGCCTCTCCCACTGGGAAGGGCACTGGACAGGTAGGACACCATTACTGAGGTCAGCACATCCACCTTTCCTTTAACAAGACAATCCCACAGATGCATCATCCCAAGAGCACGTGCATGCCCAGAAAGGATAAAGCAAGGAAAATGAGTTCCCAATTGAAGGCAAAGTGTTTTTCCATTAGGCTGGGGGTGGGAGGGCAGGTAAAAGCCCGATGGCAATTTTCCCATGGAAACACTGCAGTTTGCTTTCCAAAAGCAGCACAGCTGAGAGTGAGGGCTGTGTGCTGCTCTCATTTGCCTTTTCCATCTGTGACCATCATCCTTCATGAAGAGAACCAGTAATCCCAGTACTGAGTAGCACCAACAACCCACAGGAGGCTGGAGAGTATTGGGGGAGGGAATGTGTCACCCTGAACAAAGATGGCTGTGCACTTGTGAGAAAGCCAGCAGAAAGAGGTGTGAAAGCACAGGGGGGATGACATGTAAGTGGGAAGCCCACGTTACTCAAACCCAGACCTGATCGTTTTGCACATTTCACTCCTCTTCCTCCTTTCAAGTTTGCAGCAACTCAGAGTGATAGGTTTCATCTGTCTAGTATTTCTCATCCCATTCCTCCCTCCCTATCCCCCCAAGACAGTCTGGAGATGAGCAGCATCATCTGCCAAGAAACCTCATGCTCATAATTTCTCTCACCCTCTCCCTAAACCCCCTTCTGAAAGGAAAGAGCAAGGCCATCAGGAACACCTACATCCTCTCTGCAGAGACACCTTCCCACCCTTGGCTAAGGTTCATTCCTGGCTGCCACCATAACATGCTGCTTGCCTTTTCTTTGACTTCTTCCCTGATGGCTTCTGAAGGCCCTGAAATCATGGGGTGCTTTTCTGCTGCCCTTGAGAGATCCCTGCCATCAACTGCAAAATGCTCCAGAGCAGAGGGAACTATCCAGCCTCCATCACCAGAGAAAAATCCTACAAAGGCTCTTTCAGCCTGCACACAGTCAAAATGCCTGGGAGGGCTGTGTAGAATCACAGAATATCAGGGATTGGAAGGCACCTCAAGATATCATCTAGTCCAATCCCCCTGCCAGAGCAGCAGCACCTAGACCAGGCCACACAGGAAGGTGTCCAGGCAGGTTTTTAATGTCATAAGAGAAGGAGACTCTGTAGAGGAAAGGCTTGAGCTTGCAGGTTACACTCTAACTATATAAATTGGCTTTTTTAGTGTTATACTACAGAAAGCAAACATTCTGGTACATTAATGATTTCTACCCTATTTCTGGGAAGCTCTGGAGAGCCTTGGCAGCAGTGTTCAGCTCTGGGGTGTGCAAGAGCAGGAAGAAAGAGTTGGTGGGTTGGCAGGAGGAGAAGGGGAGATTAAAAAAAAAAGAACCTTCTGGGTTTACAATGCAGCTGCTGGGCATAGGCACGCCTGTTCAAAAGCCCTTCTGAAAGCTACACAGCCTGGATCCCTTTTCCAGAGGCCTCCAAGTCAGAGCCATAGACGGCAGCAATCCCAAACGCCCACTCGGAGAAGCAACAAAAGAGGTCCCTAACCTGCAGCCAGGATGGAATAAGCCTTGAATTCCAAGTCACTTGCCATCAAGCAAAGGCTTCATAAAGGAGGGCAGCACTGCAGGGCTCCCCTTTCTCTCCCAAAGCTGGGACAGGAGGGCTGGGCACTGCAGTAAAGTTGGGCTTCTCCTTAAAAAAGCACAGTATCTATGAGACAGGGAGGGCAGTGCTTCCTAGGCACGCTAAGGCGTGACTGCTATCCCCCTGCATGCTCACCCCTCCCAAAATTATGCAGCACTGGAGCTTGTAATACTGCAAGATGAGTCCAGAGCTTTGATTTCAGGTGCAGCCAGCAGCAAAGCTTGTCATCTGCCAGGGACACTTTTTCCCAAAGCCAAGTCTGCTGGCTGCACCCCCTCCGGATTTGCAGAGGGCTAAATTTAGAGCCAGGTTTTGTTACTTTCCCAAAAAAACCCACCCCTGTTCTCCATAATGACAGTCCTGAACTGTGCCGTGTTCCTGCTAGAAACTGAGGAACTCTGGCCTGTGATTATGGCATTTCATTATACGGTCACTGGAACAACAGCAGAACAATGAAAGGATGCTTTTAGCAGGAGAGCTGCTATCTGGAGAACACATCCACCTCTTCCACCAGGAAGATCCTTTTCCAAAAGCTTGGTTTATTTTAAATCGCTTTCCAGAACAATTGCCCTAGGCCATAACCATCCACAAGCAAAACAGCTGCTTTACCTTTTAGCTTAATTGGTAGCCATCTCCTACCTCCCTACTGCTGAAAAACCCTCCTCAGGCACATGCCCTCTTTTCCTAGCCCTAGGAGGGGACAGCAAGGAGGGAGGGACAGTCTTAGGGGGACCTATCCAGTCCTCCTTGGAGCCTCTGACCTCTGCAGAGGTTTAAAGGTGGGAAGACATGCTGCTCTTGAGCAGGGGTGTAGTTTCAGTTCCCTACAGAGTACACGAGATGATGCATGAGGCAAAGGGACTTTCTTACTCTTTGCAGCCCTCCCACCTGTTCCTCTAGGCCTCCCACTCCTGCAATGAGTATCAGCCAGGTCTCAGCCATGTAGCCTCCCAGGTTTGCGCCAGGAAAAGCCGTGCAGAGCCTCCCCTTTCTGCCTGCTTGACTCCCACTGTCAGGAACACGCGATATCCAGTCTTCTCACATCCATCTCTGGCAGCCTTGGAAAGGCAAACCACCATGGTCGCAGCCAATCATCTGAAACCAGATGCCCCTGTTAGACTTTCCAAAACTCATGTTATCCCAGATACGAGCAAACCCAAAGCCACAGTTATTGTGAGCACCCCGATGACAACTGTCTGGCTAGGACTCACCACACATTCCTCAAGAAACTGACAGCTCCTTCAACTTGCCCTGACCCTTCTCTCTCAGTACACACATGCCCAACAGAGGTGTCCCACCCCTGAAGGTGCTCAAAACCAGGTTGGGAGGGGCTTTTATCAACCTGTCTAGTGGGAAGTGTTCCCTGTCCAGGGCAGGGATCTGGAACCATATGATCCTTGAGGTCCCTCAAACACAAGCCATTCTATGATTCTATAAATAAAGGAAAATAATTTAACCCAAACATGCAATTACATGTGAAGTCACCACTACAGGAGGACGCTGACACCAGTTGACAGGGTTCAAACTGGGGACTGGCTATTTATAGCACAAAAGAACCAGAGCTATTATTGAGAGCAACATTAGGATTATTACACAAAGCTTGTTGCTCCAGACTTGAGCTGCTCTGAAACAAGGAGAGATGGCAGATGTTTCCACATGCAGCTCCCACTCCTGTGGAACTTCTACAGCATCCCTGTGTCACACCAGCCACGGGACACAGCCTACAATATCAGGTGGAACCAGAATTGAGAAGAGTGCCCAACAGGAGGAGTAAGTCCTATTCTTGGAACAACAAGGAAGAGCCAGCTGCTATAGGAAGCAGCTCAACAGGACCTTCAAAACAGACAATTTCCTTCCTCCAGCTTACCTTATAGCTCTAAAAAGCAGCCTGTACTCAGATTCATATTGTACACAAGTACTTAGTTTATTCTGCTTTTAAGGCACCAAGACAGACTACATTGACTTTAAAAATCTTTCTCAGGTTGAATTTATGCCACTGTGACCCCAGTTTAGCCCGAGGAATGCGGTTGGGCAGTGGGTCAGCAATTCACATCTGGCTCCCCTTCCCAATACCAAGCATTTCAACAAACATCCACAACTTTCATGAATTCAGTCATGCCTGTTGGTTTTGTGTCATGCTCTGGCAACAGGAGGGGAGTTGTGATTCACTGGCTTTGGTTTCTTTGTTTTCCTTTTTCAATCTGCACTGAGCAAAAAATATTTTCAACCAACATTTTTCCAACAGCAGCATCACCCATCCCTGCGAAAATGAGACAACTGCAGAAAATAGACTTGCTGGAAATGCTGATGCTCCAAGTACACAAGTCCTACAAAATTGGTTCATGTCTGTGGGAACGCAGCTCCTAACAAAACAGTGCTGCTGTCACTACAGGAGTAAAAGCTGGGGTCAGCAGCATCATCTCCAGTTTTGCTACCACTCTCCTCCACCAGTACAAGTTTGGCCTCAGCTCCAGCTCAGCCCTCCTCTCACATTTCATTTCTAGCCCACTGCAGCCAAAATAGTTCTTACAGCACTGAGAACTGGTGCTACCACAGCTTCCCCACAGCAAGGAGAGGCAGTTGAACTTAGTAAAGTGCAGGAGCTGTTATAAGCAGCACGGGCAATCTCCCAGAAAGTTCTATTTCATCCAGTTGAGGCAGCCAAATGTCAAGTGTATAATCTTTCTTTTTCCCTTGCAAGACCTGTTTACCCTGAGAGATACACACTGGCTCAGAACCCTCCAGCTTCCAGCCCCATCTGTTCATAACAAAGAAGAGAATAAGTAAGCCCTCAGATCCTGTCCCACCCCAAGGAATGAAAGCAAAAGCAACCACAGGCTGTAAGTTTGGACAAGACTACCTAAAAAAGATTCTAATTCTGCTTCGAAGACTCCAGGCCATAGGATTCTGCCCCAGCCCTGGGGCTCCTAGTTGTCCTCACTGCACTCCTCTGCTCTCCCAATGCTCGGTGACTTTCTGGTCATGAGACAGCCAGGCTGGGATGTCACCCTTACCACTCTGTCACCCGGACGTCCCTGCCCAGCCCAGCCCCGGGACACAGCAGGCTCCATCTCTGCAGATGGATCTGAAGAGCAAACACAGTATCTGTGCTGACAAGCAAAGAGCTCAGCACAGGGTGAGAACGCAACCTTTTTCCAAAACAAAGCCTAGCCGGTCAGCCTTTGGTGAGAAAAACACAGGGAGGCAGGGGGAGGATGGAAATAAAAAGGGAAGATAAGCAAGAACACAACGTGCAAGGTTGAAGCACTTGCTTCTGCTCTGCTGAACTCACTCCTGCTCCACAAATCTTAACTGACAAGGAACCTGCCATTTACAATCTTCCTTCGCTAGGACATGGGGAAGGGTGACAGTCAAAAGAGACCCTGCGTGCTGGGTCAGCTGCAAAAGGGAAGGGGACACAAAGCCCATGTCAGTAAAAAGGATCTTAAGCACTTTAGATATGACCAGTGGTCTGGAGCTGACTTCAGCCAAGTGTCTCTCCCCTCAGAGGAAGGAATCCTGCAGAGTCAGATATGTTTTGAAATAACTGCTTACCCAGTCAGACCCAAGACCAGCCACCTGTGATGGCTGCTGAGGGCTCCAGGGTGCCTTACCACATCTTTGGCCACAAACAAGTTGATGCTGGAGAAAATCATGCCCTTTCTTTACCCTTTTCTGCACTGCAGCACCAGGGAGGCAAAATCCAGACAGAACAAGCATCCACAACTGATGCCTGGGGTTGGTTTTATACACACCTGATGCAGAGAAAGGCAGAACTGCAGACAAAGGTGCTCCAGCCAGCCACCCACCAGGTCCCCAGGACTGCCAAATGACTTTAACCCCAGCAGCTCCAAGCACCAAGAGGGGCCAACAGGGATTCTTTGTCCTCAGATCTGAGCTGGGGATCATGCCACCTGAGCATAGACACTGTTTTTCCTAGCTCACAATGTCCCCTCATTAATTTCCTGTTCTGAAACTGGACCCTGAGGGATTGTGGGTTGACACAGAGCAAGGCTAATGCTCTCCCCATGGGTCTGGCATGATGAGTGGAGCAAGGCTGAGAGATGGAAGGGGAGATGAAGCTTTGCCCAACACTACTTTCCTCCTCTACCTGAGTACTGCAGCCCAGGGATCCCACACACATATCCTTCCCTCCTCAAGAGACCCTGGGCTGTGGCTAGTACCAGGAATTGCCCACAGGGCTGCAACATCAAGGTGTTTTTGCTGAGGCTGCCATACCTGGTGTGAGTGATGGGCTGTGGTGTGTAAGCAATTTAATTATGTGAAGAGCTGCCAAGCTCCTGCAGAGCCCAGGGCTGAGGCCAGCACTGCACCATGGCAAACACAGCATAGCAGGTTCAGCCCCAACACAAATGGAAACATCCCACATTATGACTCCTTGTACTGCTCCCAGCCTCCAGCACGAGGGCTCCAGTCACAAAGAGAGAAATAGAGCACCATTACCCCCAGGGCAAGGGTTAAGTCTCTATTTGTGGATGCAGCATGCTGACTAGAGATTTTGCTAAAGATGCTGTGCTTGCCTTTCACCATGCCAGGAGACTAGGAGAAGTTAGAATGCTCCCCACCACCCACACCACCTTCCTTTTGCCCCTGTCCTAGTTCCTCACCCACCCCCAGAGCCTCCTTCTCACCCTACCCCTCCTCCTTACTCACAGATCCACTTATTAAAGGGTAGAGGTTACAAAATGCAATCTGTTAAATAGGACACGTGCAATGAGTGTTCCACACCTCTGGTATCTCCCTTATTGAAGTCCCTCTCTGTGTGTGTCCCAGCTAAGCTCTCACTCAAAAAAAAAGAGAGAAATAGAGTTGAGCATAAGCTGATCCCCATGCAGGGAAGTGCCCTAGCACCAACTGGCTTTGGTGTTTCTCGGTGATAGGTCCTTGCTGTGCTCACTGCCAGGAATGCCACTGTCTGACACAGATGCAGAGAAAGGCAGAATGACTGTGCCGAGCACTGACCACAGAGACAGGTGGAAACCACCCCAGCTCGTTCTTCCTCCTTCCTAGCACAGGTTTACTTCAGAACAGGCATTTCCAAACCCACCAGTAATTCAACTTCCACCCCTCACCAAGCAGCTCAGGGGAACCACCTATGGAGAATGCGTGACCTCCATCCTCTGTTCAGCCTCACGTTCTTCTCCTCACCTCCTGCATCCCATTTTTTTTCTGAGTAACATAAACAATGCAACACTAAGAACAACCTTTGCCTGCCCTCCCTGCAGGTGTCTCTCCCCCCTGTGAGATGGAGGTGGCCACCTCTGAGCCACCCTCCACCCCTTCCCTCCATCCACAGGCAGAAGGGCATCATCAATAACAGGCAGAAGAAGAACAGATGGTGCAGAATAAACCATCAGGGAAAACTGGTGTCCTCTGAAGTTGCCGGTGAACAGAGAAGACAGAGGAGCTGTTGTACTGCAGAGCAGCATGAGATCTGCAGCTCGGCTCAGCCCAACACCCCCAAACCACCAGGGACAAGAGGGGAGCTTTTGTTAAAGCCTCCCTGGAGGGTATTCATTAAAAAAAAAAAAAAAAAAGCTGTGGAAGACACATGATAAAAACCCAATAAACGTTAGGCTGCTCTTTTTCCAACATGCAAAGCTCAGGCTGTGCACGGAGCTCGCTCTTTGAAAACATTTCTTTGTTCAGTTTCTGTTGAGGCCGGGTGTGATTGTAAAGTCTTTGCATGTTGTTTTTATATGTGTATCTTTCTCCAAGCACCCCCAGCAAATATTTACTCACTAAACTTGTTTGCAGCTAATAGGGTAAGTACATCAGATGGATAAGAAAATTAACTCTATTATGCAAAAACACTTCCCCATTTCCCCCTGCCAGCTGGGAGTAAACAGTTACTCTGTTTTCAGGGCTTCTCAACAGGATTCAATATACCCATCCTACAGGAAAATGGGTTTGGAACATACAGAATAAAAGGACTTGGCAAGAAGAGTGATCTAAAAATTGCATTAAAAGCAATCAAGGAAGGCAGAAGCCCTTTCCTGAGATCACAGGCATTTTAGCTCATTTTAGTGAGAGCCGAGAGAGACAAGAAGGAAAAAAAATAAAGGGCAAACTCTTCGAGAAAGACAAGACATAGGTAGAAAAGCAAGTACCTGTCAGCAGCAGGCACTGCTGCATGGCAAGGGTACAGCCCCCTGCATCCCCGGGACTTACCTTGGGGAGTCGTGATGATCCTGGGGTTCACCTTGGAGCGCCCCTCTGCCCACAAGCCCAGCTGGCAGGCCCACAGGGGCACCAAGAGGACCAGGGGCAACGTCCTGCCCATTCTGACTCCCGCAGGCGTCAGGGATGGCTGTGGGTAGTGAGCCGGGAGTTGCATCACCACTCTTATACCGAAGAGGGCGCATCCAGGACGGCCAATGACAACAGAGGGTGGGACTAAGGTTTAACTCCATAACCAAGAAAACCTTAAAAAAAAACCCGGTCAAAATCGACTCTATCCAGCACTTTGTTTGATTCCTGCAGGCCGTGCTGGGGTGTTTTTGGTGTTTAATTCTGTTACTAAACGCCCTCCCCCCCCCTCGATCTGTAAGATGAGAGTCCAATGGCTTTGTTCACTCTCCGAGCTGCAGCCAACCCGAGCCTGGCAATCAACTGGAGAGGAATAGCAAGGTTTATAGGAATGAAATCAGAATGAAAATATATCTCTGTGAAAACACTCATGAAACAAGAGCAGACCAAGTGTGTGGAAAGCACACCACGAAAGATCAAGGCCAGATCGGGCAGGGCTTGGAGCAAAGTGAGCTGGTAAGTGTCTCTGCCCAGGGCAGGGTGTGGAACCAGATGATATTTGAGGTCCCTTAGAACCCAAACCATTCTGTGATGCTGCTTCCAGAATGTGTGGAAGGCAGAAAGCCATGCTGGGACATGAAAACCCTACCCCACCATCAGGAGTATGCAGTAAGGCTGCAGCATCACTCCCCTGCCAGCCACCATCCCCTGACAGCCACCTTCCTGCTAGGGTTAGAAATGGATAAGCAAAGGGCTGCTCCTAGAGAAACAGAATGCTTCCCAAACATTCATCCCTCATTACAGTGCAGGAAAACTTGGAGACAAATACCAGACACGATGACAAACTCAGCCATGTCACTCATCCTGTGTCATGCAGGATTACAGGATTACAGTGAGGGTGGTGAAACACTGGAACAGGTTACCCAGGGAGGTTATACCATGAGTTTTTCTTCTAGAGGTAAAGACTAGGCTGGACAGGGCACTGGGCAGCCTGGTCTAGTGGGAGGTGTCCCTGCCTATGGCAGGGGGGTTGGAACTCGATGATCATTAAGGTCCCTTCCAACCCAAACTATTCTATGATTCTATGATTCTATGCAAACACCCCTTCTCACTAGACCAGGTGAACTCAGATGGTGGTGCAACCACCAATCCAAAGTGCACACAGAAAAATCCCCTGGGAGCTGGAATGAAAAAATACTCCCTTCCCTGTAAACCTGCCTTAACTTTGATGATGCTAGTGCCCTCCAAAGGACAGGATGCTGAGCACACCCTGCCAACAGGGGCCAGGACACAAACCCTGGGAAAGTCACTTTGCTTTATCAAACCTCTCCATCCTCTCACTTCCCCACCAGGAGGGCCAGGGAAGGCTGACGGGGCTTTGTGAAGCACTGTGAGGTTTATTAATGAGAAGAGCAGGGCATTGCACGGAAGGAAAGAGAGGTTGGACGTGACCAGAATAGGAGAGCCCCATGGGGAACTCACGAGGATGAGAGACGCAGCTGTGCTCTTTAAAGTTGGTATTGAAGCCAGCCATGGGACTGCTCTGCTCCTGAAGGAGATGAACAGTGGCAGGGCAAGGGGGGAGGAAGTGTGTGGTAGGAAGCCATTTTGGAGAAAGTAAAGAAAAACCCCCAAACCTGAGCCAGCTAATGACAAATTTTAAGGCCCATGGGAATTTTCCCCCACCTCAAAGCGCAGAGTTTCATCTTTCCTTTTAACCAAATATATGCTTGGGTAATTACAGAGTGATAAAATTCAAATCATTCTGGTCTTCCACTTTTGGACATGGTGATTCCCAGCCTTGAATCATTTTGCAATGCTGCTCACCTCAAAACAACTGTCCACTCAGACCACCCTTCCCCCAAACCCAAAGTAGATTTATTTCTCTACCTTTGCTCCCAGCACTCCATTACCACTTGTCTTCTTGAAAAACATGTAATTAATTAAGGCTCTTTCATACAGCTGGGAGAGAAAAAGAAAAGACACTTCTAAACCAACAGACAAAGCCATACATGACCATGTTGGCTCCTTAATAAACACGGCAACTTGGCATTTTGCATCCACCCTAAATTTGGGCTACACCACAAGTACCACATGCATTATCATCTGCCTTGCTTTTGATGACACAATGCAGCTGGTGGGCTTGGAGACTGGCTTTCAACTCCCACTCTCAACGGAGTCGCCAACTGGAAACACAGAAGGGTTCTCAGAAAGGAATGAGGAGAGTTCCTGTCTTATTAGACTAGTAAATCCTTTGCTTTTCTCTTTTTCTTGCCCCTCACACACAGCTAGGGACTCTGCATGGTTGGCTTCTAGGGTTTCTTTTTTCAACCTCCAGCTAAATGCAACACTCCTATGTACAAAAATTCAGCTGCAAGGATCCCTTCAAGACTCCAGAAGGTCAACTCTGGCTCTTTCTACCTCAATACACGATCTCATTCCAACTCCTAGACTGTGAGATGAGCCACTCCATGACCACTATGATCCCAGATTCAGAACGATGCTGTAGCACATTTTGGTTTTTGCTAAGCAAGAGATTCAGCAGACAGCTCGGTGTGTATCAATTAAAGGGAAAGCTGCGTCAGATTTCTGCAGGCTAGGTCACCAGCAAAGCAGCCTGCAGCAGAGGAGAAAAAAAAAGGGACAGTGATAGAACAGGAGAGTATACACATGCATGACACCCAGGATGCTGGTTACAACTATCCAGATGAATGGTCTTCATTAAAACCAAGCTTTCACTCAAATGCCTTTGCTCCCTTCAGAAGCTATAGCTCCCTTTGGCATCCTTTCTTCCCTCCACAGGCTCCTTCAGGGCAGCAGCTGAGCCTGACTCCCACTGATGTGGAAACATCAGGTCATTGCACAGGACAACACTGAGAAAGCAACTTCAGCAGATAGGAATTGGAGGGTCAAAGAAGTGGCATCAGACACTACGAGGTTGGAAAAATAAGCCCACAGGCAGGATTGTCCCACAGAGACACACAAAGTAACACCAGACACATTTGATCAAGGAGCAGCCCAGCTCATATGCTCAGGAGGAGTGCAGAGCCCATTTCAAGGTTGCTCCAACCCTGTAGCAGTTTGCAGGGGGAGCTGAGCAGCACAGCACCCTGAATACAGCCAGAAAACCCACTGTGCAGGCTATTATGTGAGAAAGCTTGCTCAGGACCGGTTCAGATATGTGTCATGTCCTCTACTACCCCTTAATGCACACACAAGTCATTGCATTTCTGGCACAAATTTCACCCAGCCCCCTTCCCTCTTGCAAAGCTTTCCATCAAGTATCAAAACTTCCATGGCACAAATTGTGTGGAGGATTTTTTTCCCAGATCATGTTACTGGTTTCTAATGAAGATCAGAAGGCAGCTTCCCATGAGTATCTCATAGAGATAAAATCAAGGACAGATTTTCTTTATGAGGAGCAGTTTCATTCCCCACAGCAGAAGAGACAGACTGCATGAATGTCTGTGGACAGGCAGCCTATCTATTATGAAACCTCCTCTTCTAGCTGGTATCATCTCATTGGAGAAGAATGAATGTGTTAAAGCAAAAACACATGAATTAACCTCAGCTATCCCCAGAGCAGGAACATGACCCTGGGAAACATGACAGTGGATGTGATTAGTTTGATCACAGGGAAATATTCCACAGAAAAAAATATCAATGCCACAAATATCCTTGAGCAAAGCTGGGCAGGGTCTTTTCCCTGCTATGCCACCTCTTCCAGAAACCTGATAAGGACATCTTGATCTCTGGCTACTATTAGCCATGGCAGCTTCAGACCTTTTTGAACATGGCAGCCTCCTAAAGCCAGCTGTGGATGCTTACCAGGCCCATCACATCACACATATGCACATGTCCCCACAGAATCTCCCCAGTGTGAGGCCGGAAGCCTGCACTTTTTGGCACAGAGCATGGGAAATCCTCTGTTAAACCCTGTCTGTGCAGGGATCCTGCTGTAGGGTGGGCTGATGTCTCAGTGAGGCTGGGACACAAGGATAAACGACCAGAAGTTTTGGAAGATCAAAGCCCCTTTGCTCTGAAAAGATCCTACCTGCCATATTGCATCCAGCTCTAGAGCCTTCAGCACAAGAGAGACATGGAACTGTTGGAGCAAAGCCAGATGAGGCCATGAGGATGATGGAGGATCTCTCCTACAAGGACAGGCTGAGTGAGCTAGAGCTAGTCAGGCTGCAGAAGAGAAGGCTGTGGGGAAACCTCACAGCAGCCTCCCAGGGCCTGAAGGGGCTACAGGAAAGCTGGGGAGGGGCTGTTTGTCAGAGCATGGAGCCACAGGATGAGGGGCAATGGTTTGAAACTGGAGTAGGGCAGGTTTAGATGAGACATTAGGAAGAAATTCTTCACCATGACACTGGCACAGGTTGCCCAGAGAGGTGGTGGAAGCCCAGCCCTGGAGACATTCAAGGCCAGGCTTGATGAGACTCTGACCAACCTGATCTAGTGCAGGATGTCCCTGCTCACTGCAGGGGGGGTTGGAAGCCTTTGAAGGTCCCTTCCAACCCAACACATTCAATGATTTCTTACCTTTTGTCCTTTGCCTTTGGGAGAAAGCAGATTAATAAACATGGACTTTGGGAAGAAAAGAGTGGTATTTCATTCAGTGCTTATTTAGGCACTGAACAACAGTTCATTCAGTTCTTGGATGCCAAAGTGAGGTGGGGAAGGAAGCAAAGTGGATCACTTATCAGAAAACTGCTGCACTCAGCTTTCAAGACACCAGTCCTCCCTCAAATTCACATTCCTCACAGACAGCTAACACAACCTTAACCACCCCCTCCTAAAGCCACAGTCCTGGCTGTCCAATCTTCAGCTTCTCCAAGAATTTCTTTTCCTGGAAGCCCAACTCCATCAGCTGCACTGAGTTTGGGGAGGCTGATCAGCTGACATAAGTCAGTTTTGCCACTGAAAGACAGCACAATAACTCTAGTGCTCCAAGAAGGGTCAAAGAGGACAGAAGCCTTTCTGTACCAAGTACCACTCTCAGGGCTTTCAAAACAAACCAGGTAAGGGTAGAAGGAACCACATCCTCCACCACATTTTTTTCTAGTAGGTCAACTTGCCAAAGAAAACTTGTGCTACACTTATCTCACACTCAGCTCCTTGGAAAGCAGCACAAAGCCCTGAGCTGGGACTCCTTCAGTGCTGAGGAAGCCTCCGGGGATCATTCTTCAGATGGGACCTCCCAGATCAGAGCTTCATGACTATTCACTGGTCCACATAAGTTTCCCAAGGTCCTACCCAGACACTAGTTCCAAACTCAGCTCATCTTGATGACCCTAAACCACAACTCACCCTTTCCATTGCAAACATCCTTTTGGTTACCAGATGAGTTTCACTTGAATACTTGCCACATTAACAAGCAGCACTGTCAATAATGATTCAGAGAGCTCACTGGCAGAGCAGGAAAGGAGGTAAAACAGACAGACTGCTAAGAATGTATGAACCTTTGTCCTGGTTTGAAGTAAAATAGAGCAAATTTTCTAGTTTGCAACTTCACTTTTCAGCTGCACCTCCTCTAACTAAACTCTGAAACAAACAGCACATTGCTCAGAAACTGTTCATTATCAGACTAATAAGACCTGATTATACCAAAGAATGGTATGCAAGAGGCTCTTCTTTTCATTTATCACTATTCTAATCAAGGTCAGCAAATTTGTTATTTGCCCCACCAGGGATTGGATGCAGTAAGACATAGAGGTGCCCCACCCTCCTGCCAGGAGGAGTGGACAGGGTAGATGACCCCAAATTGATCAGCAGAAGTCTTCCATCCCATCTACCCCATGCTCAGTATAAAAGCTAAGGAATCAAAGGGTCAGCTCTCTTTCTCCAATGGCAAACATCTAGGAAAGACTTGCTCTGTCCATCTGCCTTTGATCCCCCATTCAAGCACTCCTGACTCCAGATCTGGCATCTAGCTCCTAACAGTGGCTGACTTCCTGGAACCTTCCCTGTGTCTGCTGGGGATGTGACCCTCATCCTGGGAGCATAATAAAATTCTGTATACATTGTATACCTTTTGATCTTTTTCCTTTCCTTTATTTATTATTCCCTTCAGAACTGGATGTCAAAGGCTTAGGAAATTAAACTTCCTGCAGAGTCCTGCACAATTAAAGTTAAAACAGCAGATAATGAAATAATCGATAAAATTAAAAGGAAAAGATAAAGTTATACAATATCTACAAAACCATATCAAGCTCCTGGGTCGATGAGCACGTGCCCAGCAGGCGCAGGGAAAGTCCCAGGTTGGGGCAAGTTCAGTCAGGAGCTGGATGCCGGATCTGGATTCAGGAGTGCTCGGATCGGGGTCAAAGGCAGAGTCTTTCCTAGAAGAACGATGCAGGAAAAGAGAAGGGGC
>VZTY01029250.1:39449-52174 GCA_013400935.1 Turnix velox
GTTTAGTCAGACAGAAGAGGCCTAGCTGAAAAGTGAAGATACAAACTAGAAAATTTACCCTATTTTACCTCAAACCAGGACAATAACCTAGCTCCAACCTCCCAGCCATGGGCAGGGACACCTCCCACTACACCAGGTTGCTCAGTGCCTCATCCAGCCTTAAACACTTCCAGGAAGGGGACAACCACAACCTCCTCACCTGCAGCAATTCCCACAGTCCTAAGAAGCACCCCGTATTTTATATCCAAGCTTATAAGCCCCCTTTATCAGCTCCTTTCAAACCATAAATCCTCCTGGTAATAAACAAACTAAGGTTCCCTCTCTGCAATCTGTTCTCCCATTCCCTGATATTATTCAGGTTGCAATTCTAAGCCATATTCTTTTCTGGGTTATCTTATCAAATCAAATCAAATCAAATCACTCAATTCCCAAGAAGCCACTTTGAACCAGGAAAAATGCCACATTAACTGGAAGCCACTCAGGAAAGTAAACTCACTTCAGGGTACTACATTGACCTTTTAGTGTGTTCAAGTACTTCCAGCAGGGGTATGAGTCTCACCAGGAAAGGAGAGGCATTTAAGAAATTGTCTGGCCCCTGCAAGCCAACTCCGGGCCAAATGACACAGAAGGTAAGTGCCTGTGGTTCAGAGCCACCCTCAGCCCCACATTCAGAGCCTGCCTGGTGACACAAAAGCCTTGGCATCACACATGCACCAGTTTTTCTTTCCATCAGACACGGGAAGCCCGCCATCTCTTCCAGGAGAGTGGGAAGAGCTCAGGATCTCACCATGTGCTGGATCCATTTAACTTACTTTGCTCTGTGACCTATTCAAAACTCTTCAAATGGAATCCCAGCCTGGCCAGGGAAGTGCTCTCCTCCTCCTCTTTCTTCCTGCTTCCCATCTGCCCTTTCTTTATGCAGGCGTCATGCCTGTCACCTGCTTCCTGGTCATTATGCGACCAGATAGCTCCCACATGGCTCTTTTGGGACTGTGACTGCAGGAAGCTATAAGCAACCAGCTCACAGGCTCTTGGGAAGGGGAGGAAAAAGAGGAATAAAAAATGAGGTGGTGGAAGAATAAACAGACATGAACTTGAGTGACCAGCTGGCAGGATTTAATTACATGATCCTCTGGGATCAAAGCATTTAATACCAGAAGGCTACACCTCGGAAAGAAATCCTCAGTACAGCAATCCTCCTCTTCCCTGGAAGTGACTTTGTGCAAAGCAATTGAGAGGTAAATATTCAGAGAGTTGTAGATAGTCCCACTCTGGAGGTATTCAAGGCTAGGCTGGACAAGGCACTGAACAACCTGGTGTAGTGGGAGGTGTCCCTGCCCATGGCAGGAGTGTTGGAACTGGATGATCTTTAAGGTTCCTTCCAAACCAAACCATTCTATGATTTTGAAGTCTGAGGAATGTCAGGCAGCATGCTGAGCATTGCTGTGGGATTACAGAGCTCTGTTGTCATCAACAACTCTTTCTTTGAGTGAGATGAAGCAAGAATTTTCTACCTGACTGTCCAACTCCACCCTCAGAAGCCACAAGAATTTGCAGCACCTATAAATTAAATCTCGGAGCTTCACTGGAACCATCACCACCTTTTTGGAGCATAACAGCCCAGAAGTCACCTGTGCCACACTCTTACATCTGCACCTCATCTCATTCCAGCTGCTGAGCAGGTTAAGGACTTTGAGCCTGTGCCTGACCCTGCCGTGGAGAGGCTCGGACGTGACAAGTTATCTGCATTCCAAAATAAAAAATCATCTTCTGTGGCCTGTTAATTATTAATGTCTGATTTCTGTCTCTAAAAAATAGAATCATAAAATGGTTCAGGTTGGAAGGGACCTTAAAGATTATCCAGTCCAATCCCTTGCCCTGAGCAAGGGCACTTCCCACCAGCCCAGGCTGCTCCAAGCCCCATCCAACCTGGCTTTGAACCCCCACCAGGGATGGGAAAGCCACAGCTTCTCAGGCAACCTGGGCCAGGCTCAACCCCTTACAGCAAAGGATTTCTTCCTCACATCTCATCTAAATCTCCACTTTTTCAGTTTAAAGCCAGTACACCTTAATCCTATCCCTGCAAACCCCTGTGAAGAATTTTTCTCCATTGTTCTTGCAGACCTTTTCAGATACTGGTAGGCCACCCTAATAAGGTCTCCTCACAGCCTTCTCATCTGAAGTTTGAACAACCCAAATTCTCTCTCAAAAAAAAAGAAGTCCCTAAAAATCAGATTATTGGGTGCTAGAAAAATCTATTAGAGATGGATCTTTCTTTTGTTCTTCAGATTTTATTGCATCATCTGTTACTGACCACTGCAGCAACACCGAGGACTCCGGTTTTGGTCCTACATGACCTGTTTGATGCTTGTGTCACCCTGGTATGAAAACTTACAGCTCTCCTTCTTCTCCAGCAACACCAACACCTAAACTAATGCACGCTGCTGAACATGCAGACCACACTCTTAAATCAACAAGGCATTTATTTCTGTGGTAGGGGGAAAGGAAGGTTTAGAGTGATTTTGCTGTCAGCTTGGAACACCTAGATGCCATCTAGGGAGATTGTATGTTCAGAAATGCTCCCTAAAAATCTCTAGTTGTGTTGTTTTTAGCTTTGTTTCAAGTTTCCAGGCTCAGTTCAAGAAGACTGGAGCCAGGAAGCTTCATGTTCAAAGTCAGTAGCTCAGCCATTGTCTTGCCTTCAGGGGATGTTTATCTTCTTCCCTCTGAACTTTCAGTTTGCTTACCATGTTCCTAAACTCAAGCACCCTTCTAAGGCAGAACTACGTGCAAGGCTATAAATCAAAGAGCTATTAATAAACACCACAACTTACAAATACTAGAATGATATAAATATAGGAGAAAACATAAGGAAACAAACGTTTTCACCATAGGACATTTTCAGTTCTTCTCTGCTCTCACTTAGCTAAGTTCTGAAGTCATTTTGCCCCTCTACTTGCCTCTGGTAAGACCCCAACTGGAGTACTGGGTTCAGTTCTAGAGCCCTCAACATCAGAGGGACACTGAGCTGTTCGAGTGGGTCCAGAGGAGGGCCATGAAGATGATCAGAGGGCTGTCCCTTATAAGGACAGGCTGAAGGAGTTGGGGTTGTTCATCCTGGCAAAGGGAAGGCTCAGGGGGGACCTTGTAGTAGCTTCTCAATACCTGAAGGGGACTACAGAACGCCTGAGGTAGAACTTTTCAATAGCGTCCAGGATGGCAGCACTAGGAGTAATGGATGCAAATTGGAAGAGGCTGGAGAGAAGAAAGAAGTTCTTTACTTGAAGGATGGTGAGACACTGGAACAGGTTGGCCAGAGAGGTTGTGGATGCCTCCTCCCTGGATGTGTTTAAGGCCAGGTTGGATGAGGCATTCAGCAATCTGTTCTAGTGGGAGGTGTTCTATGGCAGGGGGGTTGGAACTAGATGACCACTCTATGAAAACTGTGGTCTTATTGTGCTGCTCCCCAGTTCATATCACACAGCCTCTCAGCAGTGCAAAGCACAGCTCCTTAAAAGTATACTTAGAAGATCAAAGTCACAAAATTCCCTTTTCACCAGCTTCTAAAGAAAAATGTTGATTCATGACAGGAAAGAGACTGAGGCCCCTGGGAAGTTGCTGTGTTCCACCTACCCTGATCATTGGGCTCTCAACCAATTCCTGGAGCAGTTGTGCCACCATCAGTAAAACTTTCCTCAGAAGTTTTCCTGAGAAAGAGTAAGACCAGGATCTCACACTAGCCAAGGAAAGCCCACCAGGCCCTGCTACAATATTTTCTCTCTGCCCTGGCACTAGCCCCATACAGTGAGACCCTTCAGCTTACCAAACCAAAACAAAGTTCATACAAGAGATGAATACTGATACTGAATCTCTTTCCTCATTCTTCATAAAGACAAAACCAAAAGCAGACTGGAAATTACCAGTTCCTGAAATGACAAAGCAAATTAATGGGGAAAGGCCCCTGCTCCTGTTCATGACATGGATTAATCTGACTGAGCTCCAAGTTCGCCCTTCTGCCCTATCAAACCACAAAGGAGATGCTGAGCATCTCAGAGCATTGGAAAAAGACACCTTTATCAATCTTCTGAATTAAAGTGTTAGAGAGGAGTTGGAGGGGCAAAGGTGCCCTTCTCTACTCGGCTCTGGCAAGACCCCAACTTGCAATAGAGTACTGGGTTCAGTTCTAGAGCCCTCAACATCAGAGGGACACTGAGCTGTTGGAGTAGGTCCAGAGAAAGGCCACGAAGATGATTAGAGGGTTGGAGCACCCCCCTTATGAGGACAGGCTGAAGGTGTTGCCTGGAGAAGGCTCAGGGGGGACCTTGTTGTAGCTTCTCAGTACCTGAAGGGGGTTACAGAAAGGCTGGGGAAGGACTTTTCAATAATGTCCAGGATGACAGGACTAGGAGCAATGGATGCAAATTGGAAGAGGGGAGATTCAGGCTGGAGAGAAGAAAGAAGTTCTTTATTGGGAGGATGGTGAAACACTGGAACAGGTTGTGGATGTCCCCTCCCTGGAGGTGTTTAAGGCCAGGCTGGATAAGGCATTGAGCAACCTGGTCTGGTGGGAGGTGTCCCTACCTATGTCAGGCTTTGGAACTAGATGACCTTTAAGGTCCCTTCCAACTCAAACCATTGTAGGATTCTATGATCCTCACATTGTGCTGGGGAGAAGGATTTTCCCCAACTCAATATAGACTTCCATGATGAGCACAGCCATCATGATGGTCAGTCCTATAGCTCCTGCATGTTTGCTTGTAGATTTTGTGGTTTTTTTTCAAGGTGCCATACTCTGTCAGGGAACTGGCTTCCATACCAGGGTCCAGCAAGCTAGGAACACACAGTGCCTTTGTGTAGCTGGGAAAACAGTGTTTATTCCAAAATAAGGGAAACATGAGAGAATGAGAGGAAGGGTGGTAGTCAACAACATGATCCAACAAAGCACCCAAGTCATGTGACCTGTCCACACCAGGGAGCACACAAACAGCTAATACCTCCAACTTCAACGTCTCCTCCTGGANGATGGTGAGTCTTAAGCTCCTGCTTTTTTGCTTTTAATTTTTTGTTTTTTTTTTTCAAGGTGCCATACTCTGTCAGGGAACTGGCTTCCATACCAGGGTCCAGCAAGCTAGGAACACACAGTGCCTTTGTGTAGCTGGGAAAACAGTGTTTATTCCAAAATAAGGGAAACATGAGAGAATGAGAGGAAGGGTGGTAGTCAACAACATGATCCAACAAAGCACCCAAGTCATGTGACCTGTCCACACCAGGGAGCACACAAACAGCTAATACCTCCAACTTCAACGTCTCCTCCTGGACCAAATCTCACTGGCTGTTTTCACATCACACATGGGAAAGTTCCAGCATCACTGCAAAAGCAGAAGAGGGAGTTGGGCAGTCACACAGGCTGAGGTACTGCAAAAGCCATCAGGAATAGGAAATTTCTGCTCCATCTCCATTTTACTCTTTTGCTGGAAAATTACACCCGTACAACATCACTTTGCTCCTTGCAGAAAAAGTCAGTTCAGAACTGTCTTAGGGAAAAATAAAAAGAGATGAGGCTGAGTAGACCAGAGTAGAAAAGCAGAGCACATATGGCAAGTAGCCCAGATCCCAGACAAATTGCCCACCCCTCTGCAGGAGTACACAACAGGCAAGCACTGATGGTCAAGCACTAGAACAAATAAGATTACTGAAAACAGAGGAGGACAGACAGCTGCTC
This sequence comes from Turnix velox, assembly GCA_013400935.1. Taxonomy (NCBI): domain Eukaryota; kingdom Metazoa; phylum Chordata; class Aves; order Charadriiformes; family Turnicidae; genus Turnix; species Turnix velox. The sequence continues at coordinate 45,172 of VZTY01029250.1, forward strand.
CCATAGCACTTGAAAACAGCCTCTGTTACTGTTTCCCTTGTCAACTCAACTGTGGGTAAGGAAGGAACTGAAGCAAACATTTCCCTTTGATGTCAGCTGCAGAAAGTCCCTACCAAACAAGCCTACAATGGGGAACTACTGTCTGACCTCCATCTCTTCCAAAAAGTCAGCCAAGCACCTCCCAGTCTGCAGCAGCACCAAGGAGGCCAGTGGGTTACAGATGCACTAAGTTAGTGTCTGCATTCAGCTGCTTTCTCAGTGAGCAGTGGATATCAGCATCTCCAGATAGCCAGTTTCCTTTGATACCTCTCCTAGCTTTAAGCTTCTCCCATGATTGCAGAAGTCAGGATAAGTAGCTTGGACAAGAGTCCTCCCTCTGCATCCCACAAGTCACATTTAGGTTGTTAACCCCAGGCAAAGAGCCTCTCCAAAATGAGCACAGGCCTCCTGCAACCTCCCCTGAGGCAGAGGTTGTGCAAGCTGAGCTTTCTCTCCAGAGGCAGGCACCAGCATCACTCTCACCTCAAAGTTGAAAGCTTTAGGTGAGCTCAGCCACCAGAGCAGGCAATGCTCTGGCTGCTGCAGAACCAGTACTGAGGAACTCACAGCTTCTTCTCTCCTCCAAGAGCCCCTGCATCAAAGTTTCCCTTCCTCCTCCATCACCTTCCCTCCAGGTGCTAGGCAGAGCTTCTCTTCCCATCTCTACAGCTCTAAATTTGCCTGGTTGCTGAGCACATCTATTCTAGGCAGCCGAAGGCAGACGAGATGAGGGAAGTGAAGTGCATGCATCAGTTGTGTTGTGAACATCAGTGCCAAGATCTCTTTCAGAACCAGATCAGGGAGAAAATGTATCTGCTGCAGTTCTCCAAGCCAAGGAACACAGTTTGGGAAAGAAAGTGGAAAGTTTTCTCCCCTGCAGAAAACAGCCAGGCAATTCTCAATTATCTGGGGATATGAGGAGAAGCAGGAATAGCCATTATGATAGAAAAAAAGACTTAATATAAAGTGGTGAAAGCCAAACAGCAAGAAAATAATTAGAGTTGGAAGGCACCTTCAAAGGTCATCTAGTCCAACCCCCACTGCAGTAAGCAGGGACATTCTGCACTAGATCAGGCTGCTCAGAGCCTCAGCAGGCCTGGCTTTGAATGTCTCCAGGGATAGGGCTTCCACCACCTCTCTAGGCAACCTCTGCCAGTGTCTCACCACCCTCATGTGGAAGAATTTCTTCCTAACATCTCATCTAAACCTGCCCTGCTCTAGCTTAAAATCATTGCCCCTCATCTCATCACTACATGCTCTGACAAACAGTCCCTCCCCAAAATAATAGTGTGGGACACCAAGTACCCCAAGATCTCCAAAGTGAGAACTAACATGGCACAGCAAAGCACACCAGTGTCCCAGCTCCCAAAGCAAGCCCTGAGCCAGGTCTGTGAGTGCTTGCAAATGCTTTTTCCAGCTTTGGACAATGGCATCTGTGATACAGCTAATCCTCAGTCAGTCCAGGGAGGATTGAAAGCTGACAAGCAGGGCTTGCCTCCACAGAAAGGGAGGGAAGAAGGGAGGGAAGATGCTGTGCATATGCTGTCCACTCCCCCAGCAAAGCAGAGAGAGAAGGCATTGGATATGGGAACAAATAAATCAGTTTTCATAGACATAAAAACTAAGCCATTATCTGGGCTCCCAAGCAGGTGATGAGGGCAGTCACAAAAAAGCATATCAAGTCAGGAAAAGCCTGTTATGTCCCTCACATCTTATCTCCTGTATATCGAGAAATAAAAACAAACCCTTCCCAAGAAGCTTAACTCTTTAGACAGGATTAAAGTCTATCTACCCTGGAGAGAACAGCCCAGAGCTTACTGAGCGGTAGCCACAGATCATATGAGTGAGTGATCCAAGCCCTTGGAGAGGAATTAAGAGGGAAGTGCGGATTGCCTGAAGGAGGCAAAGCACTTTCTGCCTTTATCTTCCCCATTAACACACACTGGCATTTCAAGCAAACCAGCTCCAGTTTTCATGCTTCAGTAATCCAGAGTGAAGTTCTGGTTCTGGCTTCTCACAGTTCCCACTGACAGCAATTACAGGCAAGTGTCTTTGCCTTTGCAGCACCTGGAACACGGCATCCAGGATTAGAAGGAACTTTGCAAAACACTGGCTGCAGCCAAACTAACCCAGCGAAAGAGTGTTTCTTCCAAGTCATTTGGCAACACCTCATACTCTCTGCCTCAAGCCTTGTGCTTGTCATTTGATTTACAGGCACCCTGGTGTGGCCATGAACATCCCCTACCCTCATTTGTACACTTTTACCAGCTTCGGACAACACAACTGAGAACACGTTTCTGCGAAGGAAACATGACGCTTCTTTGCAGCACCTTCTTGGAGAATCTCTGCAGCAGAGAGTTCTTTTTTTATTGGTATGAGTCCGGGCAGGATGGCGAGGCAGGTCAGCTACATCCCAGCCACCACTGTTGGAATAAATCCGGCTTTGCTCTATGTGAGGAGTGCCATCTGCTGCACAACTACAATACTACACCAAGCAATTCATCTCCCTGGTTCCTTCGATGCAGGGAGCACAACTCGGGACAGATCACAACCCAAACAGCAGGCAAGTGAATACAGTCCATTTAATACAGTCAGACAGAGGGACCACAAAAGACTAAGGCATGCCAGGTGGGCAGAAATGGAATAACAGGCAAGATAATGTGGTGGCAGATCTAAGACTGCACAACCACAGGTGCCACATCTCCCCAACCCACAGAGCTTTTTCCAAGCTGGTCAGTTCTGAGGTCTCATCACCGGTGGCCAAGATGAAGAGGCTGGAGAGAGGAACCTGGAGCTGGAGGAGCTGCCTTCAGCATGGTCAGGGCTCTCAAATGGGAGCACACTCCACCTGCAAGGAAAGGAGTACCTACCCCAACTGCTACATACTAGACTAAGGAACCCCACCACAGAGAACAGTTTTCAGGGCCAAATCCCAGATCAAAAAGTGTCACATCTGCCTCAGTGCAACTCACCAGTCCAGCCTCTCCTGTCCAAAAAGCTACAGGGCCCCACCAGCAAAGATGAGCTCCAAAGCAGCTTGAATGTCTCCTCCAGTGGCTTGCAGGGCCCGCAGACTTAGCTCATCATCATGTATGCCCATGTCTCGTAGCTGCTGAAGCTGTGGCTGCCACTGGCTCTACAGATAGCAAACAAAAGAAGCTGAGGTTAGATGCAAGAGTCCAAGCAGAAACAAATCAGCTTCCTTCACAGCTAACTCTTCCACAATGGATTCTCCCACCTCTCTAACTAGAATGCTAACTGTGCAAACAAGGTGGCTCAAAGTATTGCTGAAGACGCCCCAGATCCACCAGTCCACACCTCCTGCTACCACCCAGTACTCTTACAGGGGTCTACCATGCCTCCTGCAAGCATCACTTCTCCAGCAGTGCCCCTGTCAGCCTTAATGGCCTACCACAGGAGGTTGCTGGAAGAACCACCACACTCTGCAACACACTATACAGTATGGTGTCTTCATAGGCTCCCAGAGGAGAAGCTGCAACACCAACCTGAAGGCTGGGCTGCCCTGAGGCCTGCAGGGCATGCTGTAAGGCCTGGCTGAAGAGGTCGTTGGTGATGGGCGTTCCTGACTGGACACTGGAGGACATCGGGGAGGTCCCAGAGGAGTGGCCCTAGGAGGAATTAGGATGCATAAACACAGAATTCTTGTCACAGGAGCCTGAGCCAGTATGCTATACTAGCATGCCTCCCCCAGTCCATATGAAGATCCCAACCATAAGAAAACAAACTAGCAAGGACTTCTAAGACCTGATCAGGGTTTGTGCTCAGCCAAAGACTGGTTTCACAGCCCAGGAAGATCCTCCCCAGCTGCTGCACAGCCATCATACCTGGGTGCCAGGAGTGGGTGTGTGGGAGCTGCTCTCCGGGGTGCTCGCCAGTGCCAGGGCAGTTGCCAGCTCACTCTGTGTGATGGGCCGGGGTCCAGCAGCCCCTGCATAGCCGAGGGAAGCTGGGCGGGAACCAGAAGTACTGCTGGATGGTGTGGACCTTGTGCTCTGTGAGGAATAAAAACAATCCTCTTCTGACACTGATGTGATCTGGCTTGTGTGCACATTCCCAGGGAACCTTTTCATTGCAACTCACAAGGGTGGAACTTTTGAATGAACGTGACAATGGGATCTGCTTCCCCCCCAAAACTTGGCTATTACAAAGCTGCAGAAGCTAGCAGTAACTTTTCAAATATATCATCTACCAGCTTAAAAATAGCATTATTAGTCTATAACAAAACTATTAACCATTGATAGGGCAATGTAGTGATAGGATGAGGGTCAATGCTTATAAACCAGAGCAGAGCAGGGTTAAGTTAGACATTAGGAAGAAGTTCTTCACCCCAAGGGTGGCAAGACAGCGGCCTAGGTTGCCCAGAAAGGTGGAGGAGGCCTCAACCATAGAGACTTACTGAGTCTGAGCAATCTGATCTAGTGCAGGATGTCCCTGCTAACTGCAGGGGAGGTTGGACTAGATGGCTTTTGAATGTCCCTTCCAATCCTAGGATTCTATGACAGGCACTTTTTTGCCTTAGCACCTAATTTCTTTCTACAAAAGACTTACTCCTTTGGAGAAGAAAACCTTTCTGCAGTATAGAAGGGCAGGGATGAACACTCCCATACTTCTCAGCCATGCTCATCTGCACACATCTCCAGCTCTGCATTGATTTGACAGTGAAGGTGTTCTCTCTCAAGACAAACACAGCTGTTTCCACATTCTTTTGTTGTCACTCTGCCTCACCACTCAAGAAAATCCTAACAGGAGCAGCATTTAAGCACACTATAATCAATACATTTGGCTCCACTACCATCCTTAGGAACCAGAGTAGCTCCTGCTGTTCATAAGACAGGAAGAGACAAAACCCATACTGCAAGTCCAAAACAGCTGTTCCACTCAGCCCGGCCAATTACCTGGTGGAAGTCCTCTTCATCATCAGAGAGACCTTCAAAGAGAAAGCCACCTGAAACAGAAAAGGAGAATTAACAACTGCAGTAAACTAGGTGCTGGCAGGAGTTGAGCACCAGGGAATCCTTTGAGGTCCTGGATGGCATGGCAGGCAGGCTCAGCCCCAGCAAGCACCCTAGTTAGAAGAGAGGCCTCAGCACCAAGAAGTACACACACAGCAAGCCAGATGAAGACAGGTTAAGTCCATCATTTGCACAAAACAGAGGCAACAGCACTCTTTTACCAACAGTCATGATGCACACTCGGTTGGGAGAGGACCAGAGGCTGAACTGTCCCAGATGAATCTCACACAGCACAAAAATCTACCAAACCACAGTCTAAGCTCCTAGCTCAGGAACCCAAACTTCCTTTCTTCACAGCCTGACAAAGACTGTGTCAGTGGAGCAGAGATTTATCTGCAAACCCTGCAGCACATAATCTCTGCAGCTGAACATACCTGGCATGTCCCGGAAGGAGCCAGAGGACATGCCCCGGGAGGACGTCTCCGGGGCTGGGAGTGGGGTGCTGCCAGCCACAGAGTGCAGGACAAGGACAATGGCATTCACCAGTGCAGGGTGGGCTGGAATCAGCCTGGAGAGAAAGAGTGAAAGAATGAATCGTGTACATAGGGAAACTAAGAAATCAGTAACTCAATACTAGCAAAAACTGATGTCAGGAATGGCAGAGACATCCTCACTGGTTGCTTTGGCACCACCTTAGGCATTGCAGCAACAAACACCTCCCCACCTCGTTTCATAGAGGCAGAGAAACTGCTTCGTGATCCCATTGGGTCCATCTGCCATATGCTCTCACAGGAGCAACTCCCTGCTGTGAGCAACCAGACTGGAATTAGAACCCACAATCTGGATGCAATTATCACCCTGTCTCTCATTAAATATCCTCCAGTCTAAGCCAACAGTAAAGGCAGATGCATATCAAAGCACCAGCTCTTTCTTTCCTGATGACAAGGAAGAGAGTCCCATCCTGAATGCCCGCTTGATGTATCTTTACTGGCAGGAGATGAACTCCCTCTTCCCACCCAGAGAGAAGTAATCTTATACAATACTGTAACAAAGGCATTGCTTAGTCACCACCTTGGCCTGTATGAACTTACGTGTCGAGCATGTTGGGGTCTGCAAACACTGAAAAGAGATCCTTGTCCTGTAGGACTCCTGGGAGTGACCAGGAAACACAATGAGTAAAAGACAGGATACCCGAAACAGGAGCCGGTCAATGAGAACCATAGGAAAAAACAAACAAAAGATTGTTTTTTCAGGAACTGAGTCATTAGCAGATACCATAAATACTTCTATTATTGTTCTCTCTGAAGTCCTTAACATATTCCTGGAGCAACTCCCAATCACAGCCACGAACAGCCCAGGGATGGGTCTTTCCCAGTAGGAGCTGTGCTCCAGCTCTGACAGCTCCACAAAAAGGGCAGGATGGAATCTGGCTCCCCGCTCACCCCACTGGCTGCTCACTGTGAGGGGCTGTGGCTGTATCCCATATTCCACCTGCCTCACAGCACAGAATCACAATGTCAGGGATTGGAAGGGACCTCAAGAAATCATCTGGTTCATTCTCCCTGTCATAGCAGGAATGCCCGGATCAGGTCATACAGGAAGGTGTGCAGACAGGGTTTGAATGTCTCCAGAGACGGAGACTTCACACCCTCACTGGACAGCCTGTGCCACTGTTCTGTCACCCACACCCTGACAAAGTTTTTTCTTATCTTTCTGTGAAACCTCTTATGTCCCAGCTTGCACCCACTGCCCCTCGTCCTATCACTGGAAGTCACTGAGAAGAGCCTGGGTCCATCCTCCTGACATTCATCCATTACATGTTTATAGACATGAATGAGGTCACCCCTCAGTTTCCTCTTCTCCAAGCTAAAGAAAATCACCTCCCTCAGCCTTTCCTCAGAAGGGAAATGCTCCAATCCCTTCATCATCTCTGTGTCTCTACACCAGACTCTCTCCAGCAGCTCCCTGTCCTTCTTGAACTGAGGGCTCCA
>VZTY01029252.1:3253-104416 GCA_013400935.1 Turnix velox
TGGGCAACCCGTTCCAGTATTTCACCACCCTCACTGTAAAGAATTTCTTTCTTATGTCTAGTCTAAATCTACCCCCTTCCAATTTATATCTATTGTTTCTAGTCCTCCCATCCGATATTATGTTAAAAATTCCTTCCCCTGCCTTTCTGTAGGACCCCCTCAGGTATTGATAAGTTACTATGAGGTTACTGTGCTTGGGATTGCTTCGACCCAGCACTGCCCCAGTACTGCTGTCACTGGCAAAACTCACCTTCTCCACAGCAAGAGCTTGGCAGCAAACTGGCCTTGTGTCAGTGGACTGATTACCCAGTGGGTCTCACAGATCCAATGAATGGTCATTCATCCTTGATCATACACCATCTGCATGTTCCTGCTTTCTGACAAGATTCTCTTAATTTTTATTGAGGAAAGAAATACATTTTGTCAAACGTGGTAGTCAGGCCCACAACTTAGGAAAGCATTCAAAACAGCAATGTGGAGAAACCATAGCTGGAAGGTTTCCATAGCTACTTTAATTAATTAATAAATAATAAGGAAAATGGACATTCTTGGTTCGCAGGTACCAAAATCCAGCACCTAAAATGGCAAGAGTGACTCTGCAGTAGGAGGGGCTTGGAAGAGCAAAGTCAAGCTGGTCCCTGAATGATGCAATTAAAAAGGGCTAATTAATAGGATCAGCTGTTAACAGTTAAGAACTTGCCTGTCTGAATATTACCATTAGTCACCCTGTTTAAAGCTTTTGCCTTGAGAGAAAGGGAGATTTCTTTATTGCAGGATACGGCAAAATGAACCAACTCAGTTCATCAGTGTGAGGTCTCTGCATAGATACAGCAATGGAATACCTTCTCTTTGGGACCCACCTGGTTCAGTCCAGGTCAAGCACATAACAGAAGGTGGTGAGTGGAATTCACTCCATGGAGTCACCACATACTTAGCAGGAAGGAGAGATGCATCTTTCTGAAGAGCTGCTTCAGAAATGCCCATTTTGTGCTTACATCCTTTCAGCCAGTGTGCAAGAAAGCATGTGGGCAGACACACAAAAGTGTTGATGGTTATTCTGCTCCATGTGCTCCAAATCTGCTATTGGTCTTCTATTCACATGCTGAGTCATATTAAATCTTACTAAAATTTCTACAATAACTGCCAAAGTGAGTGTAGTTGCTTTACATTTAATGGCAGAGGGGTTATAATTTCAGTTCCTGCTATGAAAGGGGACAAAAAACATCAAAGCCTCATCATGTCATCACTGTGTAGAAAACTTGATGGGAAATTACTGAGAAACACCAAAAAAAAACCACTTTGCATAGAAAATGTTCAGCCCACACACTGTGCAACACAGAACAGGTTAAGTCAAGTGTTTTGAAATCATCAGATCAAAAAAAATGTTCTACTGAAAGAAATTTTGCATCTTTTTCATGTTTCTTTATAAATATTTTTACACAATGAAAGTAAATAAATACAAGGGTAAAATGTTTATTTTTGAAATCTACATACTAGCAGATAAATTCCTAATGTGGTCAGACAGAACATGATGTAGCAACACAGTTTCTGAAGACAAGATAACAAGAGGCCCACAGGGGAGTTGGAACTAGATGATCTTTAAGGTCCTTTCCAACCCAAGCCATTCTATGATTCTGTGCTGTCCCACCCTGCATACTGCTTGTTTAGCTGCTTCCCTTTGTGTCTATAATGAATGAATTTGTGGTGATGGTGCAGGCAAAGAAGAAGAAGGCATTGGTGAAATGGAGGCTCTTTTTAACCACAGACACAACCAGCACTGGGGCCACAGAGAATGGTAACAAACACAACAGTAAACATGGAAATGAGACAACTTCCCTCTGTTCTTACAAAATGGCAAGTTCCCTAAAGCTGAGTAAAAAGAGAAGCCCATGTGAAAAGCAAAATATCTACAGTGAAAACAGTGAACCTGCTAGGAAGACCAAGCCAGCAGATCCACATGGTAAGTGATGAGTGAACTTTGGCAAATGCCCGTGTGGTTACCATGACTGCAGGATGACAACGGGACTTCAAAATAAAAGTATGGATGGAGTATGAAAGCATAATACAAACAATTAGAAACTGATGCCATCAATGTATTTGTAGTCTGTAAGCAGTATTGTCATGGGGGATACAGAGACCTACCTGCTGTGGAGCTGTTGGTGGGGGAAAAAAGAACTCTTGTCTTTTCAAAACTGTATATGAATAAATTAATGAGTTAAGTGCAAGCTTTTGCCCAGTGTTCTGTGAATAAGTAACATGTTTTTAACTAATATTATTTCTTGTCTGTTCATTCTGAAGCAAAATGCTGGGGAGCAGAATGGAGCCTCCATAATCCAAGGAGAAATGGTAGCAACCTACTGCACCACTGAGACTCACACAAGCCACTAGGGCCAGATGGGATCCACTTGAGGGTACTGAAGCAGCAGACAGAGGTGCTCACCAAGCCACTTGCACTATTTACTAGCAGTCCTGGGAAACTGGAGAAGTTCCAGCTGACTGGAGGTTAGCAAAGGTGAGACCCATCCGCAAGAAGGGCCAGAAGGAGGATGTGGAGAGCTACAGGTCTGTCAATCTGACTTCAGTCCTTGGGATGGTTATAGAGCAGATAATCTTGATGTACCACCATGTTACACATACAGGATAAGCCATGTTACACATACAGGATAAGCAAGCCATCAGACCCATTTGGCATGTTTTTAGGAAAGGCAGGTTCTGCCTGACAAACCTCATCTCCTTATGTCACAAGGTGAATTGCTGAGTGGATGAGAGGAAGGCTGTGGATGTGCTTTACCTGGCTTTTTGACACCATTTCCCACAGCATTCTCTGGGAAAAACTGTCTGCCCATGGCTGATCAAAGTGATGTTCCCCAGGGTGAGGTTCTGGAGACAGTTCTGTGTGCCCTCATTAAGCTTGCAGAGGGCACCACATTGGGTATATCAACCTGCTTGAGGATAGGACAGCTCAGCAGAAGGATCTGGACAGGCTGGACTGATGGTCTGATGTCGAACAAGGGCAAGATCAAGGCCACAACAACCCCACACAGTGTTACAGCATGGGGCAGAGTGGCTGGAGAGCTGCCCAGCAGGAGAGGATCTGGAGGTGTTGGTCGACAGCAGCCAACAATGTGCCCAGGTGTCCATGGAGGCCAACAGCACCCTGGCCTGCATAAGGAACAGTGTGTCCAGCAGGACAAGGACAGCGCACTGCACTCGGTACTGTGAGACCCCACCTCAAATGCCATGTTCAGTTTTGGGACCCTCGATACAGGAAAGATACTGAGATACTGGAGCAGGTCCAGAGAAGGGCAGTGAAGCTGGTGAGGGGTCTGGAGCAAAAGTCGGAGGGAGTTGGAGGTGTTGAGTCTGGAGAAAGGATAAGGGGAAACCTTCTCACACTAATGCAGATCTTGGATTCATATTATAAAACTCTCTGTATACTTCATATACTTACAATCTCCCTAAATACTTTGAAAGTACGGTTACAGTTTTTCAACAGTTTAAGGCTGTCACCATGCTATGGGAGGGGGGGGATACTATGATCCTGCAAGCAAGATTGTGTCAATGGAGTTCAAGGGGAGGGGAAGAGCATGTCTTCGCATGGCCTTCTGGGTCAGGTTTCACCAAACACAACCCTATTTGTCTACTCAGAACTATTTCAGTGGGTGAAGAGTGCCATTTTGTGCCTCTCTGAAAGAGGAGCTTAGAAGCGTGCATGAAATCAGTAGTGAAGAAAGGGACTGCATAATTTTTCCTTGCCTTCAACAGTTTTGTTTTGATCTGAAAAACACAATGACCACAAAAAAACCAGCTGCTTAAGAAAGGATAAAAACTAAGTCTGGTTAAAAATTTGTTCAATTTAAGAAGTCTTCTGATAAAAAAAAACCCAAACCCACAAAAACCCAACAATAACAACAACAAACCTTTTCTGAATGATAATATTGTCCTTCTTTCATGAGCTTTTATAAAGAGCTTGTTAGAAAATGAGTTTATGAGGGAGGGGAGGCTGAAATGGAAGAAAGAGATATACTGTTGGCATCCGTGGAAGAGCCCCTCAGAGAGCATCTGCCTTCCATCTCACTCTTCAAGCATTTGAGAACAGAACATACATCTATTACATTTAAAATAAAAAGAAAAAAAATATCCAAAATTCTTCTTTAGAAATTAAATTAAAAATACATAGTTTGTTCAGTTAGTCATGCTGGACTGTAGTAAAACAGGGGCCAGAAGCCATTTTAACATTCGGTTTCTGTGGATGCATTCTCTTGCCCAGCTTTCTGTTCTTCTGTTGCACTGCCATATGCTACCACCAAATTAGTTACACTGCTGGCATGTCCTGGTCTGTTTAACTTGTCCTTTATAGACTTGGCTTTCCTAGAATGGCTGTGCAAACTCTTTGACCGTAATGAGGGGAACCCAGAAGTCCTTTCTGGATTCACTGACAGTAAATTCTCTTTCTCAGCCTTGACAGTGGCAGGCATAGAGGTGTAAGAGGCACTCATACCTGTTTCACCAACGTCACTGTCATCTGTGTCCATCTGCATATCTTTCTGCTCTGCTTGCCTTTCTGCCTCAGAGACAAAACCAGGGTATTCTGGAGGACGTTCCTGAGAAAGTTGCTGCTCAACTTCATATTTCCACTCTGAGGCCCATTGTTGGATTGTAGAAGGGCACATCTGATCCATGATGGTGCTATACTCTGTAGTCCAGTTGTTAACTCCTCCAACCAGCTTCCCACCCTGTGAAAATATAAAGCTCCTTGACTTGGTCATAGTGGTTTGACAAGCACTGAATGTTTCAGGAGGAAAGTAACGCATTGCTCTAGATTTGTCGAGGGGATAAGAGATGGTTGCTTCAAGCTTGGTATGTTCTACTTTTAACTGAGTATTCTGAAAATCTGGTATTGCTACTGACTGTTTGTTTGTAACAGCATCCATCTGGTTTATACTTTGAGGAACGGTTCCATCACCCGTGAAAATCCCCTGCTTTTCATCCTCCAGGCCCCCTGAACCAGAATAAGGTCTAGAAACATTCTGTGCAACTTCTAACGTAGATTTGCTGTAACCTGATGTGGTGACTGCATTAGCACTGGAGGTATAGCGGAGACTGGTGTGGTGTTCAGGAACCAGCATCCTTGGGTCTCCTCCATCTTCTTTGGTGCCAATAGAATGGGCTTTTCTATGCAATCCCATGGCTGGTGACATAGGAGTCATAGTGTCATCGAATGCTAAGTCGTCGCCACCAACATGGTATCTGTACATGCTGTAGCCATCAGAGCTGTTGACACTGCTTTGCCTCAGGAGATAGGCAGCATCACACTCAGATGAAGCCCGTGAGTGTGTGTAGGTGAGCTCAGATTTGTCAACACCTGCCAGCTTCTCAAGAGCATTCACCATTCGACCAGATAGTTCTTCTAATTGAGAGAGTCGGAGGTCAACTGTTTGAAGAGAAGCTTTCATGAAATGCTCTCTTTCATTCACTTCTTCCAGCCTCATAGACATGTTTTCAACTCTGTTGGGCAGAAAAGAGGAAGCAGAGAACAGAAGCAGTGGAATTCTGCAGCAGCCTCTTATAGGCACCCAGCTACTCATTTCTTTGTAAGGCAGAGTTTTGTGCTACATATCATGCATCATTCTTTCTTACATGTAGCAACAAAAGCATATGCATTTTCTTGTTATTTATGCTTGGCATAAAGTAGAGAGAGGGCTTTGTGGACCTTGCTTTTACTTACAGGGCAGGAGAGTACATCCCTATGGGATGGCCTGCTATTAACATTTCTGAGTGTACCACCCACTTCACCTTCCCTTGTCCTTGTTCACTGTGAAACATCAATTAGTGAAATGAAAATGCTTTCCAGTGACAATGCACACAGGATCACTTGAAATAGCTTTGAAGCATGTTGTAAAATAGGTTTTGTAGCTGCATGAGAGAGAACATGTGCTGTTGCATATGGGATTAGCTCTTGAGATACCTTTCAATTATATATCAGCTGAGGGCTGTGGAATTACAGAATCATAGAATCATAGAATAGTTCGGGTTGGAAGGGACCTTAAAGATCATCGAGTTCCGACCCCCTTGCCATAGGCAGGGACACCTCCCACGAGATCAGGCCACTCAGTGAGAATTATTGTCTAATTCAACTAAAATAATACTTTCCCCATTTTCTTTTACCGTTTATATCATAGTGGAAGTGCCTCGTCCAAACCTTCCAAGAGAGATTTAAATTCAGCAGCTGTGAGTTGCTGGACCTCAGTGCAAACCACAGGCCCAAGGGAAGAACCCACAGTGCTTTTGTCATTAGACTCCAGCAAGTTTCTTGGGGTTGGATGAGCTGGTGGATGATTAGCAAGTAGTAATTTGTAATTATCCCTCAAAGGGATAAAATCCTTTCTGTGATCTTCATAGGGGGTGAGGGAAAAAATTCACCATGGACAAAAATGTTCTTAGGCCAAAGTCGTGTAGACTCAGTCACATCCTAGTGGAAACACCAAAAAGCATCATCTGGGGAGATATGCACCTACACTGTTACTAACTCAGGATCCAGAGCAGCTTTTGTTTTGGTGCCAGTTTTCTTATAGAGCTAAAGGTTTTGTAGTTTAATTTAACTTTTGTTATAATGAAGATACAAAAAAAGTAAATGTTGTTACAGATAAAGGATATGGGTTTTTTCTTAGAACTTAGAATAGGTACCTTTCAGAGGTAACTCTGATGCGCTCATCATTAGATGATTGCTGCTCATCCTCCTTTTCCTGAAAGTATTCATCTACACACTGCTCTTCAAACTCATACAGTTTTTTTAGCTCTTCATCATTCAGGAATAACTCTGTGCAAAACAGAAAAAATCCATGAGTTTCCTTCTTCTGAAACTACAGCAATTTTAGAGCAAATTCAGTAGATTACTTTGGACATAATGGGTACTGTGGATTCTACTCCAGCAGTAAATGAACAGATGTTTTGGTAAATAGGGAATAAGCACTCAGCCAGAGATGGCCAATGCTCTGAAGGTGATGTAATGCATTAGGATCATCACCTGCTTTCATGATCACCCATTGGGGGCTGCATTTTCTCTGAGAACTTTGGCCTTTTTAAGAAGGGTGCCATGCATTTAACAAACTGATTAGATTTTACAGGATGAAGATCAGTGCAATCACTGTTCCATCATTCACATCATGGAATGTCAGGGATTGGAAGGAACCTCAAGAGATCATCTTCCAGAGCAGGAACACCCAGATTAGGTCACACAGGAAGGCATCCAGGTGGTTGCTTGAATGTCTCCAGAGAAGGAGACCCCACACCCTCTCTGGGCAGCTTGTGCCACCCTGACAAAGCTTTTTCTCCTATTTCTGTGGAACCTCCTGTGTTCCAGCTTGTACCCATTGCCCCCTTTCCTATCATTGGAGGTCACTGAGAAGAGCCTGGCTGTTCTTAAAATGATGCCAGTTACAGACAACAGATAATCTAATACAACATACTGTTTCCCTGACATTCTTTGGATAAAACTTCCAAAAATTTATAACCATGTAAGGAAAACCCAAAAGAAAGATAAGCATCTGGGAACTTTTCATCCTTAGTTTGAATTTGGTGGGAGTATTACATTTACTTTTTCCCCTTATGTAAGAAGCATATTGTGGAGAAATAGAAATAATTAAGAAATATATTTCCTATGATATGGAGAAATACAGGAATTATGAAAATAATAACAATTATAGAGTAACTTAGGAGAAGAATCCTCACAGGTACCCTATGAAATGAGAGAAATGGTGAAATGAAAGTGAGGATACTCTGGGTCACAGATTGCTCACAGTCACAAGCTGGCACTAAAGAAGACATCTGAAACTATGATCTCAGTTTCTCATTTGCTCTTCCCAACATATAGTAGAAATTGGTAAAACTTGGTAAAACTGGATAGAGGCCATCTCACTGTTTTAAGAAAACAAATTAAAGGTCATTAGCAGCACAGCACTTCATATTCATCAGTGACTTAAGATGAAAGACCAGAGCGCAGTGTCACCAAGTTTGCTGATGACACAAACTGGGAGCAGTGGCCAACACACCAGAAGCTGCCTCCAGTGAGAGCTGGACAGGCTGGAGAGCTGGGGAGCAATTTAATGAAATAAAACAATGGCAAGTGTAGAGTTTTACACCTGGGCAGGAACAAGCCTATGTATCTTGCATACTTAGTCCCCTGTCCCGCTCATCCTGGTCTCCTTCACCCTTCTTGCAGCGACAGCAGATCCTCTTGATGATTATGTAGATGTGGCTGAAGATGATCATGGGTGGTGGGAGGACAGGTCTATCATGGAATGTCATGATCAGTTGGTATCGCTGGAACTTCCAAACTTGGTTGGATATTGATTTCACCTCAAAGAAGGTATTGCTGAAAGAGGACAAAGGTATATTTCTATTAGCCCCCAGGTTTACTAACTGAGTGAGTGAGGTGTTGATAAAAGTAGCAGCTAAATAAAAACATGCAGCTGCATGACTTGGTTCAGCTTTGCTGATGCTGCTGAACTCAACTGATGATTTCACTAGTCCCTTTGAGGGCAGCAAAGCAGAAGGTGCTCTGCAACCCTTAAGTTGTTTTCCTCTTAGAGTATTTGCTCCTACTGTTAAAGTCTTTTAGGTGTCAGTGAAAAGAAACTTGCACAATTTATGAATCACATACTTCGTATTTTGGGGCTAGTTTATAAAGTGTTCCTTTTAACACATGCCAGTATTTGATATTACACAATAGTATTAAATCCCTGAAACGTATTTTGTATGCTAAACCCAGAAGTTTAACATAGTTTGCCTTTAACATGCTAATCAGCTTGACCTACACTGAGCACTCTTCAAGTTCTCACAGAATGTCCTAAATCCAAACTTTATTCACTTGAACTTCTGACTTGAAAACATGGTTCATATTCTTGTAAAGTAATTTTTTGTTGGAAGACACAGCCTCATCATTTCTGCACCAAAATAAGTTGTGTTATAGAGATGTTTTATTTCAAAATTCAGTGGATATGAAGGAGTTCCCTTTCAATCTCTGACATTATGTGATTGAATATCAGGGATAGCATCCAATCCAGAGATAACAATAGTTATGAGATACCAACTAAAAGAAATCAGACGTAACTTGCTTGGATAAAGCTTTTCAAACTGTTTTAATCCACTTCTAGGATGATACTGGAACTTCTATTTTTATATTTTCCATCCACTTCTTTTCTACCTTTCTATACTTTCAAAAAACAGCTAACAAAATCTCTTTGTTACCACAGAATTCTTGAGTACACATAGCTTTAATTTCTTTTGGCTAAGTACATGTGGGATTCTTTGCCAGTAAACCATTTTCTGCCCTTATTCTGTCTCTCCTCTCTCCTGTGTAGCAGGAACTCCCCAGCAAGATCTCACCCGTCACAGCCACCCTGGGCTGGCAGGGGTTAACAGCATGTCCTACTTCCAAAAAATGCTGATTCCTTCAGCCAGTAATAGCTACCATTGTAAGATACTTCCCTTTTCCTCTAGCAATGGGACTGGCATTTCAGCACTTGAAAATTCATGACCTTTGCAGCTCCATCCAGCAGCTGAAAGGCAGGCTTTGTGAGCTGGACATCTCTGGGCACAACTGTTTTTGTGTTTATGACATCAGCTACTTTTGCTAGAGATCCAGCTCTACTTGTTTATGGGCATCAGAACCAGATCACTTGTTTTTTCTCAGGTGGTAAGTCCAAAAAGTATGCCTAGCAAGTAGATAATTCAGTTCCTTTTAATTTTATTATTTTTAAATCCCTAGGTCATGCCAGGAAAAGCAGGCAATATAACTGTAAGTAGATTTAACAAGGACAAGAGGTTAATTATTTTCTTTCTAAATTAAGGCAATAGTTACATTTTTTCTGAATGAAAAGCAAAACAAGAAGAAAAATGAAAAAGGATCCAGATGATGCAATGGTGGTGGAAATCTCCATCACTTTTGATGTTCAAACTTGCTAGTGGTTACGTGGACCTGCATCATGTGTGGAGTAGGTTTCATGGACTTTTTTTTGTCTTTCCAGAGCAATCCTGAGTCTGGGTCCTGCTCAAGAAATGTTACATGTGGTTCCTTTCTATGCCTTACTGTAGTTCCTTCACTCTTTTGCACACTATTCCAAGGATTCATAGTCACAGATTCTGAGTGCCAATGCAACAAACCCCTGCCAAACCAGTTGGTGGGCTCTCATAGAAACTTTATCCTGGCAGTAAGAAAGTAAATAGAGGGTATGATCATTGACATACTTGAAGACAGCAATGAGCAGGTTTACCAGCAGGATATTTGCTACCAAGAGGTAACAGGCCATAATAGCAGGAGTGAGCCAGGCCCCAGGTATACATGGAGGGAGGCGTTTGCCATCATCGTCATAAAGATTGTCCCCACAAGGAGCTGAAAAAAACCACAGGAGAGATACGAATAGTCCAATGCTTAGAAACACAATTCATGTTTATTTAATGATAATGCATTTATGAAATTTTACAAACTAAGCAAATTTTAGTTGATTTCCAGTGGTATATTTGTCAGGGCATGTAGCAATAAGAGGGGGAATGATGTTTAAACTAGAGTAGGGCAGGGTTAGATGAGCCATCAGGAAGAAGTTCTTTCCCATGAGGGTGATGAGTCACTGGAACAGGTTGCCCAGAGACATGTTGGATGTCCCATCACTGGAGACATCCAAGGCCAAGCTTGCTGAGGCTCTAAGCAACATGATCTAGTGCAGGATGTCCTGTTACTGCAGGGGGATGCTCTAGATGGCCTTGGAAGCTCCTTTCCAACTCAACGCATTGATTCCAGCAACAAGTATGTAAAATTTCTATTTCCAATTCTTCTTCTAACTACAGCATACAAAAATAATTTCCCAAAATATCAACAGAGAAGCAGCTCCAAGTTTACTATGTAGTGTGGTTCTCTCTTCAAATTTACATGAATTTTCTTTTGAGGAGAAGGTCTCAATGTGCATACATACGTATTAATAGAATCATGGAATGGTTTGGGTTGGAAGGGTTCTTAAAGATCATCAAGTTCCAACCCACCTGCCATGGGCAGGGACACCTCCCACAAGACCAGGTTGCTCAATGCCTCATCCAGCCTGGTCTTAACCACCTCCAGGGATGAGGGAGCTTCCACAACCTCTCTGGGCAACCTCTTCCAGTGTTTCACGAGCCTTACCCCAAAGAATTTCTTTCTCTTCTCCAGCCTGAATCTCCCCTCTTCCAATTTGCATCCATTATTCCTAGTCCTTCGATTACATATCCTATTAGAAAGTCCTACCCCAGCCTTTCTGTAGCCACCTTCAGGTTTTGAGAAGCTACTCTGAGGTCTCCCTGAGCCTTCCCTTCTCGAGGGTGAACAACCCCAACTCCTTCATCCTGTCCTCAGAAGGGAGGTGCTCCAGCCCTCCAGCCCAATAAAAGTGTTGTCAAAAAAATACCAACGTTGTATCTAGGTAATCAAGGGGAATTAGCTATGCTGTGATACTCAGACATAATTTTAAATACTTTTAAATACTTTTAAAATGTAAATAATTTAATAATTTTAATCAGTCTGTAAAACTATTATTTTACAGTCAATGTTCTAGAAACAAGTCATAGCTACTACATAAACTCCATTTAAAGCTTCTGCTCTGTAATCTGTATTAAAATAAAAACTTTTTCCTCTGCTTCTTTTCAAATGAATCTATGACAGTAGAAAAAGAATGTTCACACCCTATAATTAAAATAGCAGGATCTAGTAAACAAAAATGTTAATGAACATATTCAATTAAATGAATCAGCTCTCCCCAGAGACTTACGGTTAATTTCCATGGCATAGACTGAAGAGCAATCCAAAGAAATGAAACAGAGAAGGAGAGAAAAAAAAAGAAACCAATAGGATGAAATAGGAAAAGAACAACAAAGAAAAAAAAGATTAAAAAAACATTTTTGCCGCCAAGAAAAGATAAGCAACTCAAATATCAGAACAGTGCAGATATATGCTAAGAAATATGCTTAATATCTTTGGTAAAAATTAACTGCATTTTGCAGCTTCCCTTTTTTGTTATTTTCCCCAAATGTTATCTAAAGCAATGCAATGATATTAACAAAAATAATCATGAAATGCTTCTGGCAGATGATCTCTTAAATATACACAATATCTCAGACAAGTGAACAAAACTAGTGGCCACCACAAACACACAACAACTAAAAGTTATAAAACAAAATCACTCTTTTACGTATTATGAAAATATTTCCTTTGATTTTAATTCTTTTTTTTTGAGATCCATCCTGGCTTTGAGTCTGTCAGTGGTTTCTATTGAATATATTTCCCTTAATAGCCATCATAGTCATGTTACTCCAGTGCACAATGACATTGGAGGCCACTGTGACCAGTATGGATACTTACTCACCAACCTGCCAACAATGGCAAGGCTGAGAAAGCTGGGATAATTGAGCCTGGAGAAGACAAGGGTCAAGGGAGATCTTACCAGTGTTATAAATAGAGTCACAGAATGGTTTGGGTTGGAAGGGAACTTAAAGATCATCTAGTTCCAGCCCCCTTGCCATGAGCAGGGACACCTCCCACCAGACCAGGTTGCTAAATATCTCATCCAGCCTGACCTTAAACATTTCCAGTGATGGGGCATGCTCAACCTCTCTGGGCAACCTCTTCCAATGTCTCAACACCCTCACAGGAAAGAACTTTCTTCTCTCCAGCCTAAATCTCCCTTCTTCCAATTTGCATCCATTACTCCTAGATCTGCCATCCAGGACTCTATTAAAAATTCCTACCCCAGCCTTTCTGTAGCCCCCTTCAGGTACTGAGAAGCTACTGTGAAGTCCTCCCTGAGCCTTCTCTCCTCCAGGCTCAACAACCCAACTCCTTCAGCCTGTCCTCAGAAGGGAGGTGCTTCGGCCCTCTCATCATCTTCCTGGCCCTCCTCTGGACTTGCTCCAACAGCTCAATGTCTGTCTTACATTGTTAGCTCCAGAACACAATAGTCCAGGTGGGGCCTCACCAGAGCTGAGTAGAGGGGCAAAGGGAGTAAAGACAGAGCCAGACTTCTCTCAGTGGAATCCGGTGGAAGGACAAGAGGCAGAGTGCAAGTACAGAAATATGTGAAAATTCCAATAAGCACTAGACACGGAGTCAGGTCAGACTGCCCATAGCAGTCACTCCCCACTGACTTCTGAGTTTGCTTTTGTGGTGTGTTTCCAGAGACCCACTGAAAGGTGAGAGCAAAAACATCTCACTGAAAGCAAGAAAATCTTCAGAAGTCAATTCATAGACTTCTAGACACAAGAAGAACTGTAATGCAGTCTGGTTTTACGAGTAGAACTTCTTTAGTAGCCACTTTTATTTCACTTTTATTTTATTGAAAATACCAAACCGACACATTTCCAAACTAGCTTACTTTTAAGCCAGCGACACAGCAAGCCTTCTGACCTGGGAGCAAGTCGCTGGAGTGAACTTTTGTAACCAGAAAGACCAAACTATTTTTTCCCCCAAAATCTTTCATGCTGGCAAAGAAAGATTTCCAATTCAAAGGATGCTGAGTATGTAACTGAGAAGTGATTGTGAGCAAGAAAGGAGGCAGGGATGTCACTAGAGAGATCAGTATTTTTGGCGAGAGTTTGGATTTATAAAGGAATCTGGCAATAGATCACCGGCAACATCCTTTGTTGAAAGAGAAGTGGGATTTAAATGCACATCATGAGCCAGAAAGGCAAGGGAAAATGAAGATGGAATCATCTTTGCAAGACTACACTTGTTCAGACACAGACTAAAAACATTTAATTCTTTTCTAAGCAATTAAAGTGCTCTTTAGTGACATTTGGTATCAGATTTTATAATGATGATTGATCTTTATGTTTTTTGACTGAAGTTAGATCTCACGGTTTCTTCAGCCCTCCACTTAGTCAGTGCAAATGGACAAAGTCACACACACCAAAATAGCAACTTATATTTTAGATAAAGTGCAAACTATGAGACACTAGGGGAGGCCAACTGGGTGTTTGACTGTCTGCACAGATTTCAGGTGTTAACACAAAGCTACCAGCAAACACCATAGTTTCCATCTCCTCTAAAATCCTGACAAATATTCTTTAAACTCTGCAGCTTCTCTGTGAGAAAGGCTATTTCCACAGCCAAAGTAATCAACCAGGGGTTTCCTTTTCAGTTCTGTTTTTTTCCACAGGTGTGGAAACAGAAGTATTTCTGAAAGTAGACAAATGTTTCAAGTGGGAGTAAAAACATACGAGCTCATTGCCAAGTGCAGTGAGTCAGAGATGGAAAGATCTGGGTATTTTCATCTCCTGTTTAAGGCTTTTATTTTATTTTCTGTTTCTGTTGGAACTGTTAGAAAAAAATCAGTACAAAAGAAAATTTCAGAATGTCAAAAAATGAATTAAAATCAAAAGATCCTTGTAAGTAAACAGAACACTCTATACTGTTGCGCTCTGGGCCAGAAGAGCATTGCAGACTACATCAGTGTTAACTGAGTTTGAATGTAGACTGAGAGAAAGGTGACAAACAGAAAACTGTTCAGTCTCTAGAGTATGTCACAAGAAAACATAGACGCACAAAGACAAACCACTACTTCCAAATTAAAAACAGGCATTAATTTGGAACCTATCATCTGCCTCAGAAACAGGAAACAGACTCTTACTATGAATTCTACTCTTACGGTCTATCTGGTCTGCGAACACCTCTCCATAGATCATCCAGTAGGGCATGTAGAAGATGTTGCGAGCTAGTCTCCAAGAAGGCTCCTCATCTGGGTGCAGAATAGCTTGGCGGGCAACTCCAAAACTCATCAGAACCACAAGCATGATGACCACGAAGTAGAGCATGTCAATCATCTGCAGAGAGCACACAGAGGCTCCCATTATCAGCAGGCAGTGCAGCGCAATAGCACCAGCTCTTGGTCAGCATGTATTGAAGTCAACAAGAAAGCATCAACAGAGCAAACACATTCCCCCTGGATAATTTTCTTGGTATTATTCTTTAAGTTAAACTAACCCTCAGGAATTAAGAATCCAGAACAAAGCAGTAAGCCCAGCCATTGAAATGAATAATAGATTTGTATTTAAATGGACTATAAAAGCTAAAATCTTTGTTATTCGTATTGTCTTTTGCATCAAGTGCACTATTCTGTGCTTCCGGCACAGGCATCTTTGTGACTTCAAAGAGGTAATAGAGTTATTGCCCTGCCCTCAGCAGATGGTTTTGTGGGTGATCCTCGTTTATCAACAAGATGTTATTGCTATGGTTCTGGGAAGCAGAAGGCAGGCAAAGGAAACAAGTTTCCACAGGCCAGTTAAAAATTAAAAAAGATTCCCTCTGGAATCAAGCAAGAGTGTTTTGTCTTGTGTGCATGTGGAACTCACACTGCAACTTTTTCACAGCTTTTATTCATGAATCCTGGTCAGATGGAAAAACCTGTTTATAATCAGAACTGAATTTAGTTTCCCACAAAGTTCTGAAATGCGGAATTTACAGCAATTTAGGCACTAACCATCTTTCCAATCATCATGACGTAAGGTCCCAGGTATTTGTTCACACCAAAGATATCTAGTACTCTGATGTACCAGAAAATAATATCTACACAGTAAATCACTCTTCCATAACCCATGTAAGGCTGGTTCTGCAGACGAAGAATTGCTCCAATGATAAATACTGAGATGGCTACCAGGTCAGTGATGTTCCAGTATTCCTGGAGCCAAACTTTCACTTTTTGGCTCAGCTTGCCAGGCTCTGACATCAGAATCTGAAATAAATGAAAAAAGATAAAACCAAGAAAACCTCAAAATCGGCAACAACAAAGAAATCATTAGGAAAAACTTCAAGATACATTTTTGAGGTCATGAAAAGAGACCAATATTGTCCCATGCAAAAGGTGTCTGAGTCCCCTCCACTGGCAGCAAAATTTGTCTCAATCAGCAAAATTTTTAGTCACTAGCAGGTAAAATTTCCTTTTCATAGAATGGCTTGGATTAGAAAAGACTTACAAAGATCATCTATCTAGTCCCTGGGCAGGGACCACCAGCCCAGGTTGCTCAGACTTGCATCCAACCTGGCCCTGAACCCCACCAGAGATGGAGCAGCCACAGCTCCTCTGGGCATCCTGGAACAGCGTCTCACCTCCCCATCATAAAAAATTTCTTCTTCATGTCCAATCCAAATCTACCTTCTTGCAGATTAAAATAGTTCCCCTTGTCCTGTCACTCTGTGGATATGAGAATCTTATCTCACATGTGGGTTCTCAACCATCTACACAAACCCACACAGAATCACAGAATCACAGAATGACCCGGGTTGGAGTGGACCTCAAGGATCATGTAGCTCCAACCTCCCTGCCTAGCAGGGCCACCAAACAAACACATTTGCCCAGGGCCCCGTCCAGCCTGGCCTTGAACACATTATTACTTTTAAGACAGAGCATCATTTTAAGGCTTGAGATGGTTGGTTTGATCTGACCTTACCTCTCTTACTTTCTCTAAAGCCAAAGTCACAATGTAGGAGATGACAATCCATTCCTGGACTGATGGCCACCTTTCCATCCGTACCAGGATGATGTAATTAAACAGCATCAAGTAGCCCAGGTATGACAGCTACAAAAAAAAACAAAAACAAAAGGATCCTTCATCAGCTTTATGTGACAGATGCCAAGATCCTTTCTCAGTTAGGAAGCACTTGATCACTTGAAATGACTTACACACACACACAGACATACATAAATTGGTCTCCGCTGGTTTCCACCAGGAAGCTCTAGATCATTAGTGAAGCAAATAGAGTTTTCTTAACTACTGGAGTGAATGGCAAAACAGTGACACTGTGCCACATAGTGTCTTTGGTGACCAGCCACAAGAAAAACTTCAGAGATCTTCTAAGTCCAGAGTTAAGAAAACAAAATGATTCAATAGCTCTGCAGAGGGAACCAAAAAACCAAACAAAAAACAAGAGAGGAAAACTCTAATAAGCCCTTCCTACATCAGTCCCTGTAACACCTCTTTTTATGCTTGTTACTTAAATCCATCTGTGTGAACAGTAGGCTTGCAGATATTTTTGGTTACTTTAAGTGGCCCCCAGCCTCAGCAAGTGTTCTGCTAGAGCCAAGTTCAGGAGGCTGCGTCACCGAGGCAGAGAAGAAACACCAAATAACTCTACACCAAAGGAAGTAAAATCCTGTCAGCTAAGGAGCTGTGTAATGCATGGAAGTGAAGGCTGCCCAAATTGTGACAATTATACAGGCATGAACACATACACTGAGGCTATGTCTATAGGGTTAGGGTGTTGAAGACCCTTACTTGCATAATGAAAAAGATTTTCTTCTCTCCAGGAAGCAGGTATGCTGCAATTCCCTTCCTTCAGCTGCCGTGAGACTGGCACAGACCACGGGCTGAATTATCAGCTACTCACAGATGCTGTGGAGCATATATATCATCATAGAATGGTTTGGGTTGGAAGGAACCTTAAAGATCATCTAGTTCCAAACCCCCTACCATGGGCAGGAACGCCTCCCACTAGACCAGGTTGCTCAATGCCTCATCCAGATTGGCCTTAAACACCTCCAGGGATTGAGGGGGCATCCACAACCTCTCTGGGCAACCTGTTCAGTCAGGCAGCTGAAGGATCTCATGTGTTGAAAGAAGTAAAACAACATTTCCACAGCACTCTACATCTGGCCCTTTGTGCCTGAGGCTTTTTTAATCTACTAAATGTAATTTCCTCACACTGTCAAATCATGTTGAATACCTTTGTTAGAAATTAAACAGGAATTGTGCTTTTAAAATTTTAATACAAAGAATAGAAGGGGATTGGTATAGTGTTTTGTGATTACTAATAACCTACATCATAGTATGACATAGTGGGTGTGGAAAGTCCTAGATTATAAAAGCAGTGTATGGCTTTCTACAGGGCACATACTGAATTTATGAGCAGTAGCGTGAACACTTTTCTATTTTATTGAAAGAATCATAGAATGGTTTGGGTTGGAAGGGACCTTCAAGATTATCTAGTTCCACCCCCCCTGCAACTACACCAGATTGCTCATTGTCTCATCCAGCGTAGCCTTAAACACCTCCAGGGAGGTGGCATCCACAGCCTCTCTGGACAACCTGTTCCAGTGTCTCACCACCCCCACAATAAAGAATTTCCTTTTTATATCTAGCCTGAATCTCCCCTAAAAAAGTTCAGCACCAGGTAGTTCTTAATGCATTAAAGGGAAAATCAGATTCCTGTCCAAAATAAATCTCACTTTAGATTGTTTTTGCTTTTTAAATATGAGAAATGTGCCTACTGAGTTTCATCAGGCTGAAGTCTGTGCTTTCATCTTGGTTGCACTCAACTGAGCCTAACTGCCAACAGAGCACTCACACTGTGGCACTGCTTCTGTATTTCAATGCAGAAGAGCAACTGGAGCTTTCAGAAAGCAAGAGAATCCAGCCCAGCTTAGACTGCGACTAAACCATGCAGCTTGGACTGACTTTGGCCAGATTAGCCAGACAGAGCATTCTTCAAAGTGTGCAGGAGCTTCAAAAGCATAAGCTTCAGCTATGCATTCTGTTTGACTGTCTCTGCTTTCTCTGAATAAATAATGTGCTTTACTTACCAGATTCCATGAAAGTCAGTTCTATTTACTTATTTCTTATTTAGTTTTTTTTTTTTTTTGCCTTGGAATCCTTCAAGTTTCACAGCTGTTTAATCATGACTTACTGTGTAGAACCAAAACTTGACAATGGGTGCATTATAGAACTCATAGATCTTTGTTCCAATGGGAAGGCTCTTTTGTTTTTTATTTCCATTCTCTTCATCTCCTTTTCGGGAGCCTGCATCTGCGTTTGCATCCTAGAAGACCAAAGTTGTCAGTTTTCATCAGTATACAATAGCAAAACTAGCTTTTCCTCAGCCATAGCCGCAGCCATCTGTTGACTACATGAGGAAGCTCTGAGCAGCAGACAAAAACAGGAAGTCCATAAATATGTGCAACTACAGAGATATTTCAGAGGCCTCAAGATTCCAGCTCATACACTCCTCAGACTCTTCACTGATTTTTATCCCACAGAGGCAACCAACAACATAAGCAGAATCTGCTTAGAAAACTGAGCACTAGTTATCTTAAGATACTAGAGTGTCCTAATAATCTCCATTACTGACCACATTTTCCTCCTCCTTCTCTTTGCTTTCTTCATTTTCTCTTGATGTCTGGTAAGAATAATCATCATAACTCCGGAACTCTAGGAAAAGGATGGTGGGAGGGAAGAGAATCCCCATTATAACCTGCACAACAAGAAAGAATTCAACTTAGATGGCAATAGCTGTTTTTGTTAAAAGATTTCATCACAAGACAAATCCCACAAACAGCATTTTCCTTTCTTTAGTTTCAAGACACTTGGCTATCCTCAAACCTACAAGAGCAAGTAAGTAGTGCTTAGGTCTTGTACAAAAAGATGGCCCACTAGAAGGCTTATCTCTACAAATACAATTATACACAGTGTCTTCTGGTAGAATATTAAGCAATGCAAGAAGCATGAGTTCATCTCTGTTTCATTTTCTCTCTAGTCCCATTTTGTGGATCCTAATGGAATTTTTTTTGCTTGTATCCAACTGATTTTTAATGAAAGGTATGCATTTTTAATGAATAGATTTCATCATGCATTGATAGCAACAATTGTGCTCCCAGATTCTAATCACACTAAGTCTATTATAGGTTTATATTTTCCTTTGTCATGGGCTAATATTCCTTACGTATTCAAGTTTTGAAACCAGGAAAAAAATAGCTTTATAAAAAGGTGTGTTCTCTAAAAACATCTATAATTAGTAAGTCAGATTGTTCCCTGTGCACATGATGTATAATAGTGTTACAGGCAAGAAAATACATCTGAAAATAACTGCAGGAAATACCTTTAGGCCGGGGTTTTTGCGCATGCGGAGTCGCCCCATCCACATGTCTGTCAAGAGCATCTGGCTGCAAGTGTGAGCAATGAAGTCCCTGTGTTTAGCTGCCACAGCCAGCTTGAGGCAGGTGGAATTACTCCAGTTTTTCAGTTCGTAAGTCAGTAGCTTCATGGCAACCTGTTCATCATGCTTATAGGACTGATCCAGGAGTTCAACAGCCAGCTGCCCAAAATCTCTGGAAAATGCAAGATA
Organism: Turnix velox; assembly: GCA_013400935.1. Lineage (NCBI taxonomy): Eukaryota > Metazoa > Chordata > Aves > Charadriiformes > Turnicidae > Turnix > Turnix velox. The sequence goes on from VZTY01029252.1 coordinate 23,385, forward strand.
AGTCCAGAGGAGTTTGATTTAGAAATCAGTGCATGCTTGTATCACAGAATCACAGAGCGTCACAAATTGAGATCATCTAGTCCCATCCCCCTGCTGGGGTGGGAAAACCCAGATCAGGTCACACAGGAAGGTGTCCGGGGGGGGGCTTGGATGTCTCCAGAGAGGAGACCCCACACCCTCTCCTGGCAGCCTGTGCCACTCTTCTCTCAACCTGACAAAGTTTTTCTTCTATTTCTGTGGAACCTCCTGTGTTCCAGCTTCCACCTATTGCCCCTTGTCCTATCATTGGGTATCACTGAGAAGAGCCTGGCTCCATCCTCCTGACACTCACCCTTTCCATATTTATAGACATTGATGAGGTCACCCCTCAGTGTCCTCCAAGCTAAAGAGACCCAGCTCCCTCAGCCCTTCCTCAGAAGGGAGATGCTCCAGTCCCTTCACAAACATCTTCGTACTCAGGCTTTTAATTCTGTTCACAGCAGTTCATGTTTTTCCACACACACGTAGAGTGACAAGAACTACTAAATCTCAAGCATGATTTGGGACGGTCTCCAAACTAATTTTTGCTGATAGAGTGGACCAGCTTAAAGGTCCATAGGGCCAGTTTAGATCTATCCTTAGATTCTCCTTAATTTATGTGAGTAAACCCCAAACACTTTTTTATTAAATTAAACTAGTTTTTATGGTGAAGCTGAAGAAATAAGGTGTTCTGTCAGAAAAAATGCAGGTTTTCTCCTTCCAAATGTTGGCTTTGAGGAGAAGGCTCAGGGAAGACCTCGCAGTAGTTTCTCAAATACCTGGAGGGGCTACAGAAAGGCTGGGGGAGGGTATTTTAATAGGATGTGTGATGGCAGTACTAGGAGCAATGGATGCAAATTGGAAGAGGGGAGATTTAGGCTGGAGATAAGAAAGAGGTTCCTTATTGCAGGGGTGGTGAGACACTGGAAGAGGGTGCCCAGAGATGCTGTAGATGCTCCATCCCTGGAGGTGTTTAAGGCCAGGCTGGATGAGGCACTGAGCAACCTGGTCTAGTGGGAGGTGTCCCTGCCCATGGCAAGGGGGCTAGAACTAGATGATCTTTAAGATCCCTTCCAACCCAAACCATTCCATGATTTTGCCTGTTTGCTGTTTTTAGTCCCCAAACAGCACTATGAACCTACATTCTAGGAATCAATTGTACTAAAAGTAAAGCTCCATAGCAAGTCAGACTACTCCCTATTATCAAGCAAACATATCATGCTTCACGTCTACTAACTTTGAGTTGTTGTCCAGATCCTGAGAGATATCATCAACCAGCTCACTCTCAGAAGACTCATGGGCCATAGACTTGTACAGTTTACAGGCCACAAGTGCCTTGGCCATAGCTTCCTCCCCTCGTTGCCAAAGGAAGAGTGCCATCTTCTGCCGTTTCATCAGCACAGCCCACACCATCAGTTCATGAAAGGGATACTGAAAACGGCTGACTTCTGGGTCATCTACATCAATGTCAATCTCTTCCTCCTTTTTCTTCTTCTTTTTCTTCCCTTTGGTGGGAGGCTCATCATCCTTGGAATATAAGACGGAAAAATTATCAAATGCATCTTTAATAGCTTACCTGACCAGGCGGAGAACCACAACTGAGAGGATATATTGATGAAGTTCTAACTTGTTTCTGCAGCTCGCTGCCATGAATGGTAGCAGCAACAGAACTATGAAGAACATGTGACAGAGCATGCACTGGCTACACACATGGCTTAGTGTTTTATTCAGAGAATTACTTCTCACATACTCATTTACAAGTGACCCTTCTTGGCTAATACAGCAGAACCCTGTTGTACCTAAGGCACTGTAAATATAGCTCTACTGCAAGTTTAATTGTACAAGTTGATTGGGACCTCACAGTAGCTTATCAATACCTGAAGGGGGATACAGAAAGGCTGGGGCAGGACTTTGTAATGGGGTCCAGGATGGTAGGATTAGGAGTAACAGATGCAAATTGGAAGAGGGGAGATTTAGGCTGGAGATAAGAAAGAAGTTATCTGCTGTGATGGTGGTGAGAGACTGGAAGAGGTTGCACAGAGAGGCTGTGCATGCCCCCTCAGTTCCTGGAGGTGTTTAAGGCCAGTCTGGATGAGGCATTGAGTGACCTGGTCTAGTGGGAGGTGTCCCTGCCCATGGCAGGGTGGTTGAAACTAGATGATCTTTAAGGTCCCTTCCAACCCAAACCATTCTATGATTGTATGATTATTTAATGGATTCCACTGGAGTGGCAATGGAGTTGTAACAAGCCTGAATTCACTATGAACAGGTTCCACTAGTTCTGCTTTGTTATGTCTGCATCTACTACTAAAGAAGAGAGCTGGGTGTCTTACAGTCACCAAAGCAGTTTTCCAATGGACATGCAGGCAACGTGCACATGCAAAAGACAGGCTGACAGCATCCTTAAGAAAAGCAAGACACTAAAATGAGTCTTCACCTTTGAACAAGCAATATCACACAGAATCACATAATGTCAAGGATTGGAAGGGACCTCAACAGATCATTTAGTCCAATCCCCCTGCCAGAGAAGGAACACCCTGATCAGGTCACACAGGAAGGTGTCCAGGTGGACTGTGAATGTCTCCAGGGAAGGAGATCCCACACCTTCTCTGGGCAACCTGTGCCACTCTTCTCTCACCCTCACTGTGAAAAAGTTTTTTCTTATATTTCTGTAGAACCTCCTGTGTTCCAGCTTATGTATGCTCTGTAAATAGAGACTATAAGTTTCCCATTTCTTAGAGGAATAAGGAGGATAGGCAGAAACCAGCATGGAAGTGACTGAAGGGAAGTACTGAAAATGAGGCAGAATACTAAAGGGAGAAGAGCCATGATTGGTAAAATTTGGGTTTAAATAATTTAGGAAGAGTATGACATATGCACAGGTGATGACATAGGCACAGGTCATCATCACCGAAGACCTTGATTTCATTCTCACAAGTTGATTTTGTAGGAATTTCCTTTCTACAGAATTAGTCATTGTTCAAGCACTTCAGCACAATGCACTAGTTTTTGGCAAAATGTGAATTTAAATCCAAATTCAGGGCTCAGCCTCACACCCCAGGTTTTCAGCTCAGCAAGTAAGTCTGAATGTCTCTGCCAGCTTTTTTAAGAACTGCAGGTAGGGAAATCTGTCTCTTATGGAAAATTCAGGTGTCATTAAATGCACACACATGAAGAAAGTGCTGAGCATCTCTGAAGCACAGGACGTAAAATATCAAAGGGAGCAACAAACGTCAGGCCCTCCCCAGAGCAAAACAAAACCCTGGGTAAGAAAGACAAAGTTGGACATAGTCCAAACTTCCTCTTTTTGAGCTCCTCAGACTGGAAGAAAAAAAAACTCTAACACCATTTACTGACCATTTAAGCAAAATAAATACTAATTTTTCATTTCAGCTTTTCTTTCTCTTGGAAGAAGGGGGTGGGCTGCACCCACTGCCAAGTGGAGAGAACCCTTCAATTTGTGACACAGAAAGCATTTCTTGAAAGAAACTGGAAAATCAAAAGATGATATTGTAGGAGCACTCAGTGGGCCATGTATGATCAACGCTGATTAAAATGGACCACAGCTCTTAGGGGCTGAGCTTTTGGCCTCCACCCATTAGAAAATATGAAGCAGATCAAAGAGATTGAGTAGACCCTGGACTTTCTTTACTGAGAGTAAGTTGCTTCTCTCCTTGGAGAAACAGAGGCTTTTGTCAATGGACATCAGAAGTAACACAAGCAAACACCATCACAACATTAATAAAAGCATCTCTCACTGGGAAATGGACCTAATTCCTTTGTGTAAATGCATTCCTGGCCCATATTAATTCTTTTTTTTTATCAGAAGGAAAAGCAACTACTTCTAAAACAGAGTGTGTTTTTAGGCATCATCTCAGACTTGATTTTGATTAATTCACGATTTCTGCAGATGCACAAGTGAGTGAGGCGGGGCCTGGGGGCCCAAATTTGTGGGTCAGCATCATTTACAAAGCATGGTGCCATGCCCACAGCAAGTGGAGCAAGTTTTGTAGCAGCACCTAAACAGGTTTTGTCATAGAACTTGTTGAGTCAGAAAGGTCCTTCCAAAGGCCATGTAGTCCAGCCCTCTGCAGTGACAGGGACATCCTGCACTAGATCAGGTTAGGTTGCTCTGAGCCTCTGCAAGCCTGGCCCTTTCGCTCCAGTTAAATGTTTTGTCTCTGATAAAACCTCATTTGCACACAAATGATGACTTTATGGTTAAAGGGGATTTGACCATAAGCAGCAATGACAGATCATATTCTCTTTTCAATGTCACTGATGTTCACATCTATGGTACGTTCCAGCATGGAGCAAGTTATTACATATTAGTAATGGAAAATGTCTAAAGACTATTGAGTTAAGCTTCAGGCTACTCTTGAAGAAGTCTCAGAAGTACTTCAGAGGCTGTTTACAAAATGGGAAATTCCATTAATTTGAAAATACCTTTATGCCACAGTAATAGTGAAAAATGCTCTGATAAAAATCAGTATCTTACAAGAAATCCAACTTACCTCCATTCCTAGAAGTTTAAGAGCTTTTGGCTGAATATTAAAAAAAGAAAAGAAAATCAATTAGATTATAGGGGAAATTCAAAGACCAAAAAATATCAAGAGAAAACACATGCTCACTTACAAATACACAGAATTCATTATTAGATTTACTATTCTAAATAATTCTCTAATGGAATAAACTAAATAACTTCCCTAATGGAGTTTAAACTTTGGTCTTGCAGCATTTCTTTGAAGTGTTTCAGAAAGACGAAGGAACAAAATATTCCTTATTTTTTTACCATCAGCTCTATGGCAACATCCAGAATGAACTCATTCTTACCCTCTTTGGTCCAAATAAATTATTGTACAGAGTCCGAAAACTTTTTCGGGTATAGTTGCAGCGATAAGCTCCACCCATGAGATATTCAAGCACGAGACCAATATCTATCAGGCTGATGTGATAATCTGGTGGAAGATTTCCCTACCAAAGATAAACAAAAAACCCATCAATATAAGGACTTAGGATAAGAAAACATAAAGTCTATGAAATTGGATATATCATGTCATGATTAAAATACCACTTGGGTATTATTTGAAGTCACTGGTTTCAGTCTTGGAATATTTATACAAAATTAATGATAACTGCTTCACATCATGAAAACATTTTTGGGCCATATTATTTTTGTTCAGGTTTCTTCATTCAGTAAAAATTTTCATTTGATTTACAGTATGTCAATGTCTGCACAAACATGAGTAGTTTGCAAGGGTTGTATTGACAAAATTAAATAAATGTTTGCAGATTATCACTAATCCAGTATAAAAGCATCAGTCAAATTCACAGTGAGCACGAAAGCATACTTTCATGCAAACTTCTCTTTCATCATAATATTTTCTACAGCATTAAGACTACAGCACAGAAAATTACTGTATTTAGATGCAGCCCAGGATCAAAGAAAAAGGCAGAATAATTCCTGCTGTTACACTTAAAAACTCGAGAGTGCCATCGACTGAGCTACAGCTGGGGGCTGGAAACTGCTTCACTGCTCAAGCTACATCCTACAGCATTAAGTGTCTCTACAGCACCACCCAGCAGCTGCTTGGATGGAACAACTACATCCTAAGCAAAGACATCACCTCCATATTAACCAAAGCGAATCCCCGGGACTGCCGCTGAACGAATGAGCCGTGAAAATGCAATGGGATGGAGGAGGAGGAGAGACAGACAAAGCAGAATGCAGAAGAGCATTAGAAACACTCAAGAAGACAAACAGGGAATAAGAAAAGTATTGTAACTGTGAAGTAGATTAATACAAATGATACATCATGCCAGTATTGTGTAATTCCCACTCCTAAATTGACCAGGAATAAATGCCAGTTTTTCTCCTAAAAGGACTACAGAAAAGCTGGGGAGGGGCTTTTTGCCAGGGCATAGAACCACAGGATGAGTGGCAGTGGTTTGAAACTAGAGTATGGCAGGGTTAGAGATGCGACATGAAGAAGAAGTTCTTCCCCACGAGGGTGGCGAGATGCTGGAACAGGTTGCCCAGAGAGGTGCTGGAGGCCCCATCCCTGAAGACATGCAAGGTCAGGTTTGCTGAGTCTCTGAGCAATCTACCTCATCTAGGGCAGGATGCCTCTGCTGACTGCAGGGGGTTGGACTAGATGGCCTTGGAAGGCCCTTCCAATGCAATGCATTCTATGATTCTATTTCAGGTAACTCAATTTTACTGAATAAGAACTCCCAAAACTCAAAGAGAGCAAATAAAAGAATGCGTCTGACAAGGACACTTCGCACAATTAATGAATTGATGTGAAATGGAAACAAAATAACAAGAAATTTAGAAATTTCTCTCAGGTAAAAGTAGGATTGTTTGGAGAAAAAGTAGCTAAAAAACACACAAAGAAACAAATGAAAGGGAACAAATCCTGTGCTTGTCAGTCAGGCTTCCAACTATCCCAGCAGGGTTTTCCTTCCATTTCATTACTGTAATGCTGCATTAGGAGCTTCTTGTGGAGAAGAAACACTATCAACCTAAATTTCAAATGATATATTACATTACTTTAGGAGGCTTCCTCTCATTTGCCATTACTAACAGTGCAGTTCAGGCATCTCTGATTTTGACTGTCTGTCACAATTAATTTAACACTCCTTTTCTTAGCAGGTACCATCTGATTTGAGCTTTCTCCCCTGCTACACCTGCTTTTCCTGTTGACACACATGATTAATGCAATCATGGAAGTGTAACATTGCTGTTAGTTAGACTTACCTTCTTCACATCTCTGACTAGTAAATGCAGAGTATTCGGTGGACCCAACCTCTGAAACAAAAACCATTCACAGTCCATTAGAACCATCAATTCTTCAGATCATTTTCAAACACAAATGTAATTAATGATCTGGTAGTGTGAGCAGAACTTGAGGGAACCATGTGCCATCACACTCTGGACAATTAATCTATTTTATATAATTCTTTATATGGTGAGTCAAGTCACCACAGTTTGTTTCACTCTCTCAATTCATGTTTGCTGTGGGAACCACAAAGGAGTCATAACTGAGGTTACACATTTTATGAACACTGTCACAGAATCACTGAATCACAAGAATCACTGAATCACAAGAATCACTGAATCACAAGACATCATCTAGTCCAATCCCCCTGCTGGAGCAGGAACACCTAAAGCAGGTCACGCAGGAATGCATACAGGTAGTCCTTGGCCATTTACTTAAATGATTGTAAGAAAGTCTAGACATATATATGATCCTGATGAATTTGCTATGGGTTAAGTTAGGGAAAACATGAATAAAAAAGCAAGAAGTCCTCTGGTTTTGGGAAAAACATTTTGCTTTGCTGGCCCACAAGGAAAAATTATACTGGGGGCAATGGGTGTAAGCTGGAACACAAGAGGTTTCACAGTGAGGGTGAGAGAAGAGTGGCACAGGCTGCCCAGAGAGGGTGTGAGGTCTCCTTCTCTGGAGACATTGAAACCCCACCTGGATGCCTCACTGCGTGACCTGAGATGGGTGTTCCTGCTCTTGCAGGGGGACTCAACTAGATGATGTCTTGAGGTTCCTTACACTCTCTGAAATTCTGTTATTCTGCACCATGTTAAGTTGCTGTGTAAGTGCTTTTTTTTTACAGGCTTATTTCAATAATATTGAAACACACACATGGAAAGCAACTGATGTTAAAAGTAAATGCCCAGTACTGACCTGTATTAAATTTATAATGTCAACATTAGCTATTTAATTCTTCTGAATGTGTATTTTGTATACTTCACTACATGTAACGGGCTGCAACAGCCTCTGAAAGATGCTCTGGGCTTATGTGTATGTCTAAAGGAACACAAGGACACTAAATGCAGTAGCAATGGCCCCCTTTACCACTATCCAACTTCTGTGTATTGTCAGGGCTCAGAGGTTTTTGAGAAAACAAATCTATCTCAGAAGGAGTGGAAAAAGGATGCCCCCGTTACATACAGTGCATAGATAACATTAGGTATTTCATTCTTTCTGCTCACTCACAGTATTATAAAGTTCTTCCAGCCTAGGAATAGTGAGGAAATGCTGCATATTCACTCCATTCTCAATAAGTAGTTTCACAAAGTCCACTCGATCCAGAACCAGGGCATCCAGCATAGCCTGCTCCAGGGAATTCACCTGTAGTTGCAGAATGGAGAGTGTGAGACTATGCGAGCTCAGAAGATCTAGTCAGACAACAATTCTATGATTCCATGATAAGAGAGACTCCTGGTCCAAGGACTGAAGAGCATCCCTGCAAAATCTGCTGCTGATCTTGGGAGAATGTGCAAATGAATATCCTACAGAATTAAATATTCTCTCTTTGTCCCCCAGGATGAAAAATAAAGAATCCTTCAACAATACTTTCATCTCACCCAGTTCAGGAGTTCAAGCTTTCTTGGATCTGTTTCTTCTTCTGGCTCTTCTTTTCCTTTTCCTCCCTTTTTCTTCCCTTTTCCTTTTCCTCTGGCAGCTTTAGTCTGAGGTGCTGGAGATTTCTTTTCTTTCTCGGGACCTGTACCATCAGGAGCTGTAAGGCTTCCTAAAGGCTGTATTAAAAATGCATTAGAAGTATTAGCAATCTAATTGATTGTATAGTAATTATTTAATTGAATACATTCCTGTTGAACTCACTCCCCAGTCACCACTTCTTCTGTGCAGACAACTAAAAATTACAATTTCCCTAAGTATAAAGACCTTTTTTTGACATAGCTTTGCACTTCTTTACAAGCTGTTGTGTCTAGTGCAGCCAGTGACACAGCAAGCCCAAGCAGTGAGTACTGGGCATACATACTGGGGAGGATTGCACAAACAAAATAAAACCCGTGCAAGGGAACTAAGAAGAGACACTACTCAATTTTGTGACACCAGTTTCTTTGCTCTCAGTGAAAGCAACAGTTATCAAAATAACTAGCTGCTAGCAGGAGAGGGAGCTGGAAAGACAGAGCGTAGAAAGCGTGTTGCATGATGCCAAATAGCAGACACACTGAAAAGGCAGAAAGGAGATGAAAGAGCTAGCTCATTTACATTCTGCAGACAATATTTCTGTTTACATCCCTTCAGACACATTTACTCTTCCCCTTTCCAACCTGTCTTCTCAAGGCAGGTACACAAGCAAATATCAAATGCGCTACATGTTTCTGGTTTGGAGACTCAGACTGCTCCAGCTACTGCTTTGGTTGTATGTGCTCCATCAACATGCAAACCAGACCTCAGCTGCCCCACACTTGGCTCTGAGATCTGCAGAACCAGCCCTTTAGCAAGGTTTCATTCCTGTAGTTTTGTTCATCTCCAGAGTCCATTTCTGAGCCTGGACAAAACTGCAGCTGCCAACTTGCAGCACATGCCATACTGAAAGCAATCCTCCGTCTGACATTACAAAGAAGAGCTGACACTGCTTCCACAAAGCATCACCTTGTAGGAAAGAGGCCAAAGGCATAAGAAAGGCAGGGGTAGGACTTTTTAACAGGACATGTGATGGCCAGACTGAGACTAATGGATGCAAATTGGAAGAGGGGCAATTTAGGCTGGAGATAAGAAAGAAGTTCTTTGCTGTGAGGGTGATGAGACAGTAGAAGAGGTTGTCCAGAGAGGCTGTTTATGCCCCCTCCCTGAAGGTGTTTAAGGCCAGGCTGGATGAGGCATTGAGTGACCTGGTCTAGTGGGAGGTGTCCCTGCCCATGGCAGAGGGGTTGGAATTAGATGATCTTTGAGGTCCCCTCCAACGCAAATAATTCTATCATTCTATAACTGTCTTCAGTTTCTAGATGGAACCTCTGAATCTAACCAGAGCAATATGGAGACTGGAGCATGTTTTGTAGATACTTTATAATGTCTCTGTATAAGCATTTCAATGAACCTTGAATATTGGAAATATCTGGTTACTGTGAATGAAGGAATAAAATAGTATATACAGCAACTTCTATTTAAATTCAGTTATATGGGCTTCCAAATGAAATTAATCTTACCATTACAGGTAGCACATGAAGAGTGTTCCTTTGAGTACACAGACTAAGCACTGAAGTGTCACTGCACGGTTACTGTAGAGACATCGATTTTTTAAAACCAGAAGCAATTCTAGCACTTGGTTCTTGCTCCTCTTTGGGCTGGTTTCCTCATGACACTTTGCAGTAATTCAGCAACAGATGGATCACACAGTAAAGCAAAAGGCTTCAATATGAGGGGATGTGAAAGTAGCTTAAATGGAGGATTTTAATTACACAGATGAACAAAGACACTGCAGTGTTTCCCCATCAACTTCAATCAGTGAAGCATCAAACTCCAGTAACTTGAGAAAAGGTCCTAAAGCTTTACAGACATCTGCTGCACACATCATTTAGGGACAGCTCTGTCTGTCAGGGGCCGATTTTCTGCAATGGCTCCTCTTCATCATAATGTTTTTGCCCCATTGATTGAAATTTTCACAGTTGTTAATGAACTGAGCAACATGATTTCCTTCCAAATTTCCTTGCTGCACACTTGACTAGGTAGCTGGGGACCTTGCCAGCTGCTAGCACATGTCAATGACCCAGAGAGTCATAACTCTCAATCAAGGCCAGTGCATCACACCAGTTCTCTGGGGGGAACCAATACTGCTACTGCACAGCTGTATGTAAGGTCACGGCTTGCTTTCAGTAAATGAGTTTTTGGTGGGTTTTTTTGCTTTCAAATCCCTCAAGGAATCTTAAAAAAAGCTATTTTAATGCTTGGCATGAAAAAGTCATTCTTTCTTTCGCAGGGTTTAAATCCCTGCCAGATCTTTGCAAATGACAGTCTAAGGAACTTTCAAAGTTTGTCTTTAACAAGGTATCTTACATTGTATTGGCTTAAATGAGAATTCAGTACTGTTTCTCCTGCTAACAAAATTCAAGGTGTGAATGTTTAACCACTCTTTCTCAAGTGTTAACAAATAAAACATCTGAGAAAATTGTCTCTTACTGGCCAGTGGTGTCCGAAGACAAAGATTTGGCTACGTGCAATGTCTACACGATTCCAGGCCAAAGCCAAGCTGAGCTGGTCTGGAGCAGATGCATTAGTACCTAGAAAGAAACAGACAGCTGTTTGCACAGTGATGAAACATAGCTGGACAACCTTCTCCCAGAAGCATTTGCTTCTCCAAGAACTACCAAACAGCAAGTTTGACTGCAAATCATACTACCAGTAGAGTAATTCTACCACAAAACAATGAATTCATCAGATTCATTTATAGTATTTATTCCATTTAAACCCATGATCCTAATTTCAAAAGAACTAATCAGATTCCCTCCCTTTCTTCCTTAAGCGTCCACATTGGCTTTATGTTCTTATGCTAATCACTGAAGTGTTCTGGAAGACTCCTCCTCTCAGCTCCTCTGCCTGACACTATAGATGAAAATACAGTAATTCCTCTCTTTATGTTTTAGCTCTGGGGACTACAGTGATCCTACACTGAGCCCTTATATACCTGCATTTGTTTCAGCAAATGCTACCAACTCCAGATGAATACGGAACAGATCCTAAATTTTGCCCTAAGGCTCAAAAAACACAACCTGAGATAAGGAAAATCCCAGATGGTCTTCTAGTCTTCCTATATTTTTTTCTAAATGTATTAACATATGCAAGATCTGCAGTAAAACGTGTTGTAAGTCAGTAGTTGGGTTGTTGCAGCATTCCTGTCCTAGGCTTTCAGGTGAGGAAAGCAATACAAAACTTTCATAGTAGCTTCTCAGTACCTGAAGGGGATCTGCAGAAAGGTTGGGGTAGGAATTTTTAATCGGATATGTGATGGCAGGACTAGGAGTAATGGATGCAGATTGGATGGGAGATGTAGGTTGGATAGAAGAAAGTTTTTCAATGTGATTGTGGTGAGACACTGGAAGAGGTTGCCCAGAGAGGCTGTGGATGCCCCCTCAATCCCTGGAAGTGCTTAAGGCCAGGCTGGATGAGGCATTGAGCAATCTGGTCTAGTGGGAGGCATCCCTGCCCATGGCAAGGTGGTTGGAACTAGATTATCTTTAAGTTTCATTCCAACCCAAATCATTCTATGATTCAGTCTAGATTTCATGTTTCAATCTAATCTGACCTTCAATTCAGGCAAGTTTGGGTTACTCTTTAGAATCCAAGTGAATAAACCAGAGATTTCAACATCTAGAGTGAACCTTAGACAATGCATAGGACTGTCTTCTTGGGATCTATTTCTGCATCCTTCTTAAGTACTCACAAAACCCACCTTTGAGAAGAGCAGTTAAGATAGACATCTCAATGTCCTGTTGCCCTTCTGACCCCATGCGGAACACAGTAATCTGAAGGAGAATATAACAGCAAACAAAGAATTACAAAAGGTGAAATTTTCCACAATAAAGACTATAGACAATAAAAGACTAAAGGTGTAGAAAACGTAACAGAGCAGAATGGTGAAACTTTACCATTTTCTAAGACTCTAGTTTTTCAGAAACTACAGTCCAGCTCAGTTTTTCTTTAAAATTCCATTTTCACTAAAGCATTTAATGAAATTCTTATGACAAGAGTGAATCAGCCCTGCTCTGACATGTATTTCAAATTTGAAGCAGCTGGACTCTGGCAGCTGTGGGGTCTCTTTTCTCAGGCAGTTCTTCTCTGAAGGCTGATCTCTTGCATTCAGCTTATCACAGCCTGACTTCTGAGGAAGGCATAAGTATGGAACTAAACTTGGCACCACACAGAAGCAAATACATCAACAGTGCACCAAGAGAAGTGTGGCCAGCAGGTCAAGGGAGGAGATTTTGCCCCTCTACTGGGCTCTGGTGAGACCCCAACAGGAGTTACTGTGCCCAGTTCTGGAGCCCTCAACATAAGAGGGACATTGAGCTGTTGGAGCAAGTCCAAAGGAAAGGCACAAAGATGATGAGAGGGCTGGAGCAAATCCATTTTGAGGACAGACTGAAGTAGTTGGGGTTGTGGAGCCTGGAGAGGAGAAGACTCAGGGGGGACCTCATAGTAGCTTCTCAGTATCTGAAGGGGGCCTACAAGAAAGGCTGAGGTAGGACTTTTGAATATGGTCCAGGATGGCAGGACTAGGAGTAATGGATGCAAATTGGAAGTGGGTAGATTTAGGCTGGAGATAAGAAAGAAGTTCTTTCCTGTGAGCATGGTGAGACACTGAAAGAGGCTGTCCAGGGAGGTTGTGGATGCCCCCTCAATCCCTGGAAGTGTTTAAGGCCAGACTGGATGAGGCACTGAGAAAGCTGGTCTGGTGGGAGGTGTCCCTGCCCATGGCAGTGGGATTGGAACTAGATGATCATTAAGGTCCCTTCCAACCCAAACCATTCTATGATTTCCTCATTTCTCAGCCCCATGAGAAAAGTTTCAACTGTCAGTCAAAGCTCCTTTAGAGCTGCTCCTGTTATAGGTATTGCTTCCTTAGTGTTACAGTTTGGCCTCCTGGAAAATGAAACTGCCCCACATTTGGTGCTCAAATTCAACAGCGGTTTATTTATCTGATTCCTTATGCACAGTCAGACAGGAGGCCTTGGTAGTCATCTCTTGCTTCTATATAAAGGAAAAACATTACTTTAGCAAAGAAGAAAAAAATCTCAGTCCTATTAATTCTTGCTGTAATTTTAAAAAACACAAAAAAATCTATCAGACTATTCATCTGCTATTAAAGTGGCTGCCCAGGGTCTGTTGAAAGAATGAAATGGAATTTTAAGTGGGACGGAAGGAAGAGGTCATATTTACCAAAATTAAGTAACACAGTTAGTCAAAGGAAACCACTGAAAGGTTAATTTTATGTGAAAATACATGATCAACATAATTTCAGGACACTTTCCACAGAAAGATGTGAAAGATTTTCTTTTCCTGAGCACTTTTCACTGCAGTCAGGATATGATTGAGAGGCAGGAACCCGAGGGAGTGGTTGAGCACAGAGGACAGCAAACCAGTGTCAAGCCACGTAGGGATCTTCAACAATTTAACATTTAAAATTCTTTTAATAGACCTGAATAGTTCATTTTACTGGAATGCAAGACTTAAAAAGCTGCTATATCAGAAGACTAAAACTGTGCTGATGCACTCAGAAAGCTTATTGCTCCTAGGACTCACTTCTTCAGTTATCTCTACTCTTCTCCTACACCTGACCCTGGTGGTAGAACATTTATGTCAGTGTCTTGGTCTGCCTTGTGGAAGTCTATGAAAAAAAAGACTCCTGTTGACTTAGACAGGAGAAGAATCTGAAACTGTTTTTAGAAGCTTTCCAGGAGACAAATTACCTTCTCTTGGCCTATGCTTATGCAGGAATGTGTACATTTAGGGAACTACATGGGGAAAAATGATAAGTTTTAACGTAACCCTGTGAAAATAGCACTTGAAAGCACTCTATAAAGTCTGATCACAGAAGTTATCTTTGCGAACTACTTTCAGGACACTTACAAGTTCTTTTTTCTTCATGCACTCCATAAGAATAACAAACAGCTGGTGAGCTTGATTCCTGTTGTAGTTGAAGGTTTTCTGGATAGTAACCAGAAGCTGGTCCCTAAGGGATTCACTTATTATTCTAAATGGGAAAAGACATAAAAGAAGACATTATGAGCATTAGTATATATTCAGAAAGCCTACTGTTTGAGAAACAATTTTTCATGCAGCCTGTGCAATTACTTCATTTTGCAAATCAATGAAAACACACATCACCCTTGCATTCTCTATAGGCAAGAAGTTCATGCAGAGTTAAAGTAATCAGGAAATTCATACCCAGAGTGGCTCTTAGCACCTCAGGAGCTCAGCGCTGATTTAAAAACTGTCAGGAACTCAAATATCCTTTTGCCCTGGAATATAATGCAGGTCACTCTTATTCCTGTTATAGATACACCTTTGTTAAGAAGTTCAGCCTTTAGGATTTCAGCAGTACATCTTAAAGAATCCTTGCTTTTGCCTCCAAATGTTCTAAGGCCCCCTGAATATAGCTGAAATATCAAGAATATTTCACAGTACTCTTCATCTGAGGATTTGAATTGCTAGCATATTGAAAACTTCCTAATACCCAACTAAGAAACAAACAAACAAACCGAAAGATGATTGAAGGAATTAGATTGAAAACATTCTAGTAAGGTCAGAAAATGTCTCTTATCTCAAGGCAATATCAAACAGAGACACTCAATCTTCATCCTTTTCCCAATAAAACACAGGTATTTTTCAATGATGGCAAATATTACCAGCAGGCATTCAAAGGAGTGAGACAGCTGAGCCTGTAATGCATGGTAAAATTCAAAGCTCATTATGACAAAATATTTGTTTTAGAGAGCAGGGCTGACAAAAAAATTCTCATTTCAGACCTGCCTTACCAGATGAACACATCTATCTCACTGTAATTACTGGACGGGAAAATTGGATACTGCATTATATGTGCTGGGGGAGAAAATCATGCAGTGATCATACCTCAGACAGACTGATCCTGATAAGCTCTTTCAATTACTTATGAGCTGGTAGAAAGGATGAATGAGAAATTTTAAAAAGAGTTTGATCTAAGGAGATTTGTCCAACAGAAAGGCAACAGAGGTTGCTGAATCACATAAATACTGTTGGTAGGATTAAATATGTTAGGTGTCTGAACATAAATTCAGCATCTAGCAGCTCTCCCAGTTCAGCAAATAACAGCTGCACTGCTTGACAATGAAAGTTATCTGATTAATATTTCATCTTTAGTCTTTGTCAGTGCAGATCTTTTACTGTGCAGAACAGATGAGCTTTATGCTGCTAACACCAGGTTTTGTATCTTCTTTAAATTAACCGTACTTTCTCTTAAGCAAAGAAACAGACAACCAACCATAAAAAGAACAGATTCCAGAAAGTGTTGAATTAGGAGTGACTTCTACATATTCATCTGGGTAACTGACAGGAGAACTGTGGAAAAGAATTCTTCAGGTAACACCTGAAGAATCATAGATGCAAGAAACATCAAGAGAATGGAAAGCAGCCTAAGATTTGTCACTCTTGGAGGGTGAAGCTCATTCACATAACACTCTGGGATCAGGCAGTACAAATCTTGCAAGTACAGGCACTAATTCACCTCAACCTTGGGCCAAGAAAAGAGTAATTCATAGGAACTACTTATTCCTTGCTTCACACACAGCTCAGGAAAATTTAAAGGAGTTTCTCTGACAGTGAGAGCACTGAATAGATAATTGAGTTGGAAGGGACCTTCAAAGGTCATCTAGTCCCTGCAACAAGCATGGACATCCTGCACTAGATCAGGTTGCTCAGAGCCTCAGCAAGCTTGATCTTGGATGTCTCCAGGGATGTGGTCTCCACAACATCTATGGGCAACATGGACCAGTGTCTTACCACCTTCATGGGGAAGAACTTTCTCCTGATGTCTAAATAACTGCCTGGTTCCAAACCAGTGCTCTTTGTTTTATTGCTTCATGCTCTCACAAACACTCCCTTATTTCAATAGACCCAAGCTTATTTTATTAGACCATCAAATAAGTCCCAAGTGGAAAAAATTTCTATTCCATAATTCCAGGGCTAAGACCAAAGTTACACCAGAAGTTACCTGACAGCAGAGTGTCTCTGTGAGTAGCTTTTTTTGTCCCTGAGGTGTTTTTTACGAAGCATTGATGCAAGCAAGGGATATAGACCTATATTGTCCACCTGAGCAAGGAAAAGCTTTGATGAAGATCTCAAAATCTTACCCTCCTTCCTCTGAATACTTGTGTGCAAATGAGAGAATATCTGATGCTCGCCCACTGCCATCACATATCACAACAGGGAGAGGTGGTTCTTCTCTCAGACACTCTAAGACAATAGAGATCACATTGGGACCCCCTTCCACTATGAGCCCAACCACAGGAACACCCTGTCCCAACCCTGCAAAAAAGAGAGGAACAGAAACAAAGAAAAAGTGTCACTGAAGCTTATTTTAAGGGGCTGTGATATTATGAGTGGATATGACTTCTGTGTTAAAGCATCACTTCAAACCAGAACACTCAGAAAAAATGGTCATTTCATGACCACCAGGAAACGTGCCGTTTCATAGCCCCAAAGGAAAAGGTTAAGATGTTTTTCTGCCCTTGCTTTTGCATCAGCTCCATACTGTTAGTAAACTCACTGTTAGTAAACTGTTTGTAATGTTTTTTGTCAGAAACTATTACTTCATTAGCTGCACTTTGACTTGGATGGCTCCCAGCTAA
This sequence comes from Turnix velox, assembly GCA_013400935.1. Taxonomy (NCBI): domain Eukaryota; kingdom Metazoa; phylum Chordata; class Aves; order Charadriiformes; family Turnicidae; genus Turnix; species Turnix velox. The sequence continues at coordinate 40,555 of VZTY01029252.1, forward strand.
TGTGTCTTTGATGCTTTACCTCTTCATTGGTTACCTACAGGAGGTCTTCAGTGAGGTGGTATATACCTATGCTTTCTCCTAAAATAAAAACCAGAAAATTAGTACTTTTATCATGAGGTTGAAATGGCTGGCCGATGGAAGAGACGACAGCTGAGCATCCCTTTGCTGTCCCTGCCTCACTGTGATCTCCAGGCATAGGATGACAAAGGGAAGCCCACAGGTCACATGGTCTCAGTAGCCTTGGTCACCACATACTTAGGGAAATGAAGGACAAAACATTGCTTGAAGGCTGACTAATCCCACTATTACAGTCATTTGAATCCAGTTCTTAATCTGTAAAATGACCAGCACTTTATGAAGAAATGCACTTATTTGTACAGATGAAAATGTGTGAAAGAGTTTGTATTTTTAACCTGCATTTTTGTCTAAACAGCAGGAAGATGATGCATAGTAACAGCAACTTCCTGATATTCTCCAGTCAGTACACCCCAGCTCTGACATTGAGCCCCACAGCATGGGTCAGCCCATATTTCCATAAAACCCGTAGTGATTTCGGCTGAAATTACTTTTTGCCTTTCAGACTTCTTAAAGATGCCTGTGCTTGAAGTGGTTAAAAAGAAATAAAACTGCTCCCTGTACGTTGTTTGCAGTAGGTACACTGCAGTTCTTTGCGCAACTCTTAATTCCCAGTTTCCCCCTTCTCGTGACAGCAATCACCAAACCACTGAAACCAGAACCAACATCCCCAGCCCCAGGGGTACTGAAAGAAATTATTCAGAACTTCTTGCCTCTGGCCTCTGACTTTCTTGTCTTACAACCCAGGGCTCCCCTTTACAATGTGACAATTTCCATGGGACTTATGCAGAAGACTCAGATGAAGAAAGCAAAGCTCCCATTAATTTCTGCTGTCACAACACATACCACTCTCTTCATGCTCTAAGGCAAAGGCATTTGTAGCTGAGTTTTCTTAAGTTTACTGTAGGCTAAAATCAGTAATAAAATATTTGCCAGAACACTTACATATCTCTAACTGCAGCTTTTGGCTTTACTTGGTATTCATTGCACTTTATTTTTCTGCTCTACCCATGAAAGCATATAAACCCTATTCAAAACTTTTGCAGAGTTCAATGCAATTGTCATTCTCAATTTTTGCTTTTTTTTCTTTTTTCTGATTTTATGGGCCTACACAGGTCACAATAGCATCTATAAGAAGCCAGAAGAAACAAGTGGCAGAACTGATGTCCAGTAGCTCTAAACTGATGTGTAGATTCAAGGACTATTGATATATTTTTGATCATTTTAATTAGGTGATTGTTCAGTTTTTTTCTTTTCAACTTGCCAGAAACCCCCCCTACTAAAATTCTTAATTTAATATTTTAAAAAATATTTTGTCCTCAAAAAATGTTAATGAAGAAGTTGAAAATAATTTTTCCTAAGTTATGACAAAATGAATGCTAGAAAATTGATTCAGAGCAACTGTAACAACTGTTAGAAATTTTTAAACAGCATAAAACTAATTATAAAAGCACTGATTTAAAATTACCTTGATAAAAATGTTTTAAATATTTTTTCCTATATAAATGCCAAATGAATTCTACAAAATCAATTTAGAGCAGCTGTAACAACTGTTAGAAATTTTAAAACTGCACAAATTATAAAAACACTTGTGAAATTATCTTAATAATGGCTTCATTAAAAATGTAAATCTCAACTGAGTTTATCTGGAAGATCGAAGAACTTTGAGAGTGATATTTCAAAAGAAACAAATTAATATAAAAGAGAAAATAAAATGTTGGAATGAACATTTGGAATCAGAAACCACCCTTCAAAAGGAACTGGATAAAACCACCCCATTCTGAGGATTTACAGATCTTTCTGAAATCTAGCTCAAGTGCATAAAAATCTTGACATTTCCCTTAAATTCTTACTGCTTTGAAGTTCTGCCTCAATACTATTTGTCAATTTTTCTTCCTTCCATTATGGAATTCTTGCTTTTTGATTGGGTTTTCCATGCTGTTAGGTGCGAGTTCTTTCAACACTTATCAGAGAGCATACAGTCTAGTTTAGTCACACAGTCCTGATCACATTCCTGCTAGAAAGAACTGGAAGCATTGAATTTCAATACTTTTAAGTATTTCAAGACCTTCTTCCCTCCCCTATCTTCAAGATGTTATATTTACAGTTTGCTCCACTCTACTTACGTGTGTTAATTTTCTGGAGGGAAATGTGTTTTTCCAACTGGCGCCGTAACTTCACTTCAGCTCCATATTTCCCCAGAGTGCCATTGTCTGCCAGAATGAAGTGGGTGTGGGAGCTGTTGAGCACTGAGAGCTTACTTAGAGGGTTTGACATAGTTTGGTAAACCCTTGTTACCTGTGTGACAAAAGGACAGATGCATCCAGATTAGAATAAAGAACTGAAGGTGAAAATCCCTTACACCATCCAGCAGTGTCTTATGAGGAAGCACATTAACCAATCCTTTAGAACCAAACTGGAAGTGAATTAGAGAAGGAGCTGGCTTTTCCATTCAAAATCCTCCATCTTTGGAGGGTGACAGTCACATCTGTGCACCCTCTTTCATGTACCACTAAGCTCATCAAAGTAATTAATTAAAGTACTCTCCTTGATCACACAGTGAGTTATAAAAAATTCTTACTGCATTAGAAAATGCACTGTCATCTGGAATTCCTAGTAATTAATATGCCACTGCAGACTCATCTACAATAAACACCACTCTTGTACATATGAAGATCTCAGGTGATATACAGAAGCCTCAGCACTATGTTGGGATTTAATACTGCCACCAAAGAGAAGACTTTCATTACTGAAAACTTCTCATTACTGAAAGCATTGGAAACCTCACTAAGCTCATAGGTTGCATAAGACAACCTGACAAATATGTTTAAACAAGAGATTTTTCTTCAAGAACTTTTGAATAACAGATTTTTTCTCCAAGACATTGTTCTGTTTAAACTTGAAGAATTGTTATAGAAACTGTGAAAATACTAAACTCCAAAGAGATGAACACTGTATTTTCTTTTTTTTTAACACAGCTGACATTAATTATAGAGTTTGCTTAAAAACTTACATCTTTTCCTATCAGATCTTCCTTGTTTTCTACAATGCCCCAGGGTGCAATTCCTATGGCACATATTCGCCCTCTGGATTTTGAAGAATGATCTTTCAAGGCATCTCCCACATGTCGTATGACACCTATTAAGTACAATTAATTGAGTTAATTCTTGGCACTTCTGAGAGTTAACTAAATAACAGTTTTCTTTCTTCCTCTCACAGAGCTCCCTGGATTCCTTGAAAGGATAATAGTGAACTATAATAATAGTTAATATAATAACTATAATAACAGTTAATAGTGAACTATTAACCTGGTATCCCTGCTCTAGAACAGAACATGCAACACAGACAAACCCATGCTTTTATTTTTTTAATCATTGAGTATAAATTCTATTGCCTTTTCACATCCTTGTTCTGAATTCAACGAAGTCTTTGAAAGCTTGAAAATCACTTAACTTGGCACAGTGTAATCTGCATCATTACATGGAATTATATTACTCATGATGCATAATTCTCAGTACAAGTGGAATGTTATCTGTGGGCAATCAGAAGGCAAACAAACCTCCTAACCCTATAGTTATATAGTGAAATAATTTTTACTTTAAAATTATTCAGAATAACAATCATCGCCTTTCCTTAAAGACTGTAAAATGGATGTCAAAGGAATTAATTCTTATCTTACCTAGTTTTCTGAGAAATAACTTGATATTAAGATTTATTTTATCAAAATAACGGTATTGTTATAGAAATATTATAATCAAAGCATGCAGCTGATAATTTCTGAAGATGCCTCAGAGCATATACTAATATAAGTTGAATTAAAAGTCAGCTAATCTTACAATGCCTCAATATACAGGAATCATTGAAATAGCTATTTTTCAACACAATTGTAAAATTTTAGATGTCATATGAGATGGGATATTTTTGTCAGAATCAAGGAAAACTGCCCAAAACCTCTCAGTAGAGTTGAGAGGATTTGCTGATGTTTTTAGAAGAGACCCTCCCTGTAGGAAAGCTGGGGAGGGGCCATTTGCCAGGGAGTGGGGACACAGGATAAGGGGCAGTGATTTGAAACTAGAGTGGGGCAGGGTTAGATTAGATGTTAGAAAGTCTTCCCCATGAGGTTTGTGAGGCACTGGAACAGGTTCTACAAAACTAGAGTGTCTTAAGGACTGGAAAACATGCTTAGTGTGAGTTTTATGGAACTCAACCTGAGTAGTCTGATAAAAGTGCTGTGTATGAAAATATGTTCAGGGAACATCTAGTAACAGAAAGATCTTTGTACAAAAAAAGCAGTGAGAAGCTAAAGCCAGGCAAGTTCAGTGTAGGAGATTTCTTGACTACAAGGATAACCAACTACTGAAAAAAGAAGCAATATAAATAGATGTAGATTCCTAGCTGCTGAAAAGGATAAAATTATTTTTTCAGGGGAAACACCGACTAATGCAAATCAGTATTGGGCAAGGAAAACCTTATGGGCTGGGCAGGATGCTAATACAATGATTACAGTGCCCTTTTTTTGGTCTAGTGGCCAATGACTCATTCACATAGGGAAAGATCAGTGAATGAAAATCAGTGAATTCTTAAGTGTAATGAAAGAGCTGGTAATTGCTTACCTGTGCTAACACCTCCCGTGAAAATCCAAGCTCCTGTGGTCATGGCAGCTTTTATCAGACCTTTTCCAAACACTTGCTTTAGTTTAGGTTGCATTTCAAAATTCTGGAGTCCTCCGTGGACAGAGATTAAGAGTTTGGGGAGTTCCAGTTGCCAGTCTTTGACCATGAGATGCAGCAGCGAGTCCGGTTTGGTGTCATAGGACACGCGGATGTACTGCAAAGAGCAATGGATAATGTTATCTACTCCATCTGAGGATCTGTCAGGCCTCCATCTTTCAAGAAGGCAAGATTACTTGCTATTCTTGTTAGAATTCACATCTTCAGGAAACTATCTGTATCTATGGTGGGATATTTGGACCACAAATCTAATACAAACAGATGGAATTTTGGGCATTAATTCCTGCAGGTGCTTCCTTATTGGTATTTACTGACAGTAACTTCAATGAAACTGTTTCCTCATGACATTATAAGGTGCTTTTTAAGCAGGCTATGTTTCTCTTGCTTTTTCTCTCCCATTCTCATTTTAAGCATTTTATCCACATCATTATGAAATAGCAAAGAGACCTCATTTTATTTCAATGGATTTCCAGTGTTTAGATTAGACTTGAAGAAGTTGTTCCCCATGAGGGTGCTGAGGCACTGGAACAGGTAGGCCAGAGAGGTGGTGGAGACATCATCGCTGGAGACACTGAAGGCCAGGCTTGCTGAGGCTCTGAGCAACCTGATCTAGTGCAGGACGCCCCAGCTCACTGCAGAGGGTTTGCAATGAGGGTCACTTCCAAATCTATGAGTCTATGATTATGTACCAGGTGAGCAGGAATCCTGACACACATCTGTTAAGCTCATGCACCAGATGAATACCATCGAGTAGCATATGTTACATACCATGGCTTTGTTTGAGTGTCCTCCTCCCTGGAATTCGAGGTTTCCATAGGCATCAGTTGGGTACATCTGGGTATGTTTAGTGACAGACCATTTCTCTGGCTGAGCTTCCACTTGCTTTGTATCTTCTCCATTTTTCTTAGCTGTGTTACTTGGAGGAGGTGGAATGTGTTGGTTAATGAGCTGGCCACAGCAGCATCTGTAAGGTAAAATTTGAAGTTACTTTGATAAAGGATCTTCAATATTGGAAGGTGATTATGTGTTGCTTTATATGAATCACAGAAACACCTCTCCTAGGTGACCATACATTGTGTTTGCCTGCACACATAAATCAGAATTAACAGCTTTATAAAAAAGATTAAAAATTTCACTTTCCATCTGTAATACACAGGAAGCTGTTCTTGGCTAAAGGATGGGAAGGAGGAAGAATGCAAAACAGAAGCAGTGAAAATCTGTCACTCAGAGGTGACGTAAACTGTTTTATTCAAGCTATTAAAACAAGTCAGACCACAATTTAGTTAACCCACATATTAGCAGTAAAATTAATCATTAGACTAAAAATTGCAGTCCTTCTGGAATGCATCTTTGAGAGTGCTACATCAAGTGTTTCACTTGTTTCACTCTGCATATTACAGCCTCCTTGCTTCAAATTCAGTATGAACTTGGGTTCTGATTAGCAAATCTGGGAACTAAAAATTCACTGCCTCTCCTGCTGCCCAACCCTATCATAGAATCATAGAATTGTTTGGGTTGGAAGGGACCTTCGAGATCATCTGGTTCCAACCTCCCTGCCATGGGCAGGGACACCAGTTTCTACAGTATTAATCTTTTCTGTTGGCCATAACAAAAGTTTCACACTTTACCTGCTAGTGTCTTTGATGTTGGCAATTACGTAGATGCATTCTCTCTTTGAGAAGGTCTTCTCTATCCAAGCCTTTTGACCCTGAAAAGGCAGAAAAAAAAAAAAAGGTGTACTGAAATATTTCTGTGGCAGATACAGCAACATTTGGGTTCGACTTTCAGCTGGTTTTAAAAAGGAGCACTGAATTTTAAACCCCCACACAAGAAGCAAGTAGTTGATTTGAATTTTCAAAGATTCTGATAAAATTCAAATCTTGAATGAGTATAAAAATTTTTGTGCACAACAATGCATATGTTTGAAAGTCTTTATGTACAACTCTGCTGGTTTGAAGTTACAGCATTTATCTGAAGCTGTTGCAAATAAGCTGCAAAACCAAATTTTGACTTCATGAAGACGCTGTCTGTCATCTGTCCCGATATGTAAACATTTGCCTTTTTCAAGTGCTTCTGAGCCTTGCAGTCAATCCTGTCCTTCTGCTCTCCATCCTCCCTGAGACACTGATTTACCAAGGCAGAGCCACCTCATCCCATTTCAGCAGGAGTTGTTGGGGGTTCACAGAACTGCAGGGCAAGGAAAAGTGAAGAACTCAGACAAAATTTCATGTAGCTCACAATGGCGCTTGCTGACTGACTAGGCATGTGGTTATGTAGTAAATTCTGAAGGAAGGGAATATAAAATTGATTCCATAAAGGCTGCGTGACTTAGTTTTCCTGTCTCAACTCCGTACTTCTGTTCTTCAAATAAATCCAGACAACCTTTATTCCCCCAAATACTTAACAGGTTCTTTTTATTTGCCTTCTTGTGAGGCTTTGAGACGATGACAAGTATTAGCCAGAGCTCAGAAAATGTAGCATCTTAATTATTGAGATGGAGCTCTAGAAAAGCACAGCAGAAAACAGCCAAGGCAGGGAGATCCCTGAGGCTCCACTGTCTGTGCAAGTGGTTGCTTACATCAAACAAAAGTTTATCTGTTCAGAAGCAGATTTTGCTAACTTAGAAGTAATCAGGCTGCAGTTAGAGGAAGGAAGTATACCAGTTGTTCAAAATTAATCCAAAACTAGACAGTGCTCAGATTCACTGCTAGTTTACAACTAGGTCCATTGTTGTTAGTGGTGCATATACACCATATCAGCTTATGACCTTTAATACTAATTTATATTATATTATATTATGTTGCGAGCTCAAGTGTTAGCTCAAGTGTAGTGCTGCTACAGTGGTTATGTCAATTATCTACCTTTAAAATGGTGCAATTTAATTTTTAGTTAATGTGGTTTTTTTATTATTTCATATATTTCATACATACTCACTTTCCACCACCCCACCCCACCAAAACAATTTCAGACTTCTCCTTGACGGAGGACCAATTCCACGTTCCAGGAAACACTCTTCAAAATACAAATGGTAACAGATGCTGCTCATTTAACTATTCTGAAGAGAATACTGGAATAGAAAAGGTAGAAATATCAAAACAATTTGCATTATTACACTATATAATTGGATAATTCTTTACCTTATTCCATGTAGCTTACCAGGGTTTCCAGTCTCCTTTGCTACTTTGTGTGCTTCATGCAAAACGAGTTAATTAATCGCTTGATTGAATCACAGACTTAGTATCTTTGAAAGGAACCTTTTGCATCTTGGCTATCTTACAACAAGCTCTACATACAACTGAACTCTCAGCTGCAAAGTTATTCTTAAAAACCCTCTCATAGGCGGTCTATTATCTACTGCTACATTGAAAAAAAACCCTGACATCCTCACAGCTAAAGACCCTACTAGAAAGCAGAAGTGACACTGCAGTTGGACACCACATTCTGCTCCACTGGCTTATTTTTTTGGGCTAATGAGAGGAGGTAAAAGCAGGCATTACATATCAGGGAAATAAAACCTCAGCACATTTGGTCAGCCTTTGAAGTTTCACCGCTTTTGTCTGTTTAATCTGCTTAACCAAAGCCTCATTATAATCCAGTGTAAATAGTTGAGCAGAACTGTTCACAGGCAGAAAATGGGCACTTTCCCCACTTGATGCAGGTTCTGTACATTTCTCTCTCTGGATTGAAATTTTGTTTGGTTTCCTGAGGAAAAATGCAAGTACACACAATATCTCTTGAAAAAAATAAGCACTTTTAAAAAATCTGGGCATGGATGAATTGTTAAAGGGCTGTGTCAGATCAGCTAAAGTTTTCAGAGCAGCAGCACAGTGCATTAGGCTGACAGACAAGTAGTTGCTGCCAGGAAGATTACAGCTCTCAAAAACACTGCACATTTTCTATTTACCTCCAAGAAACAAAGGAAAACAAGATCTCAACTTGTTGCCAGTAGTGAAGATCAAATCTACTTGTTTTTCCAAATCCTGAACGTACTAATGAGAATCCAATTTTGCAAAAACACATTTCAGATGTTCAATGGCATTTGTTCTTCTTTATGAAGACTCATAATAGACCTCCCAAATTATGATAAAACCAAAACAAAGCTACTGCTAAGTCTTAGTCTTCAGCTCAGAAATCAATATGCTGCAGAGATACTGTATTAATTTAATCTCAGTTTATATTTTTCCACTTCATGGATTTTTTAAAACTTTACCATTCAGAGAAGGTATCCTCCTGCATAAAGTCCTCCTGGGATGAGAGTCATAGTCTTGACAGAGAGCAGCAAAACCCCAAACTCAGTGAAACCTAAAAGCCAATGCAGTCAAGCTTTTTCAACAGCCATGATCCCCAAAGAGAGATGTTCCATGCACGAAGGACAAGTCTTTGCTGGATGGCTCTGTCACAGGATGAGATGGGGTTTTAGGCTTATCTTGTGACTAGAGAGCATCCACTGCAGGACATCTCCCTGGCAGCTGGAGTCTTCTGAAAAGCATCAGACAGCTGAGGAGGCTTGCACAGAGCCAGCAATGGGGATGAGAAGCAGTAGACAGTGCTTGCAAATGGATTCATTGCAGGCAGAGGAGCAAGTGAATGCACAACAGCCATAGTATGGCACTTGACAAAACTGTTCTGGCTAAATCAAGTGCAGAATAACATAAAAATGGACCTGGAAGAGCAGCAGAGCTTGCTTGTTTTCATCAACATCTTGCTAAGATGTGGACTGATCATTGGAATTTATCTGTAACCCTGTTCACCCCATGCTACCAATGTTTCTCAGACAATTCCTGTTTAGCTTTCAGTATGCTGCTAAAGGAGGTATCACCAGGGAAGTCACATCTCAATTGTGTTGCCCAATTATCACAGAAACAAAGAATATCAGGGATTGGAAGGGACCTCAGGAGATCATCTAGTCCAATCCCCCTAATAGAGCAGGAACACCTAGACCAGGTCACACAGGAATTCATCCAGATGGGTTTTGAATGTCTCCACAGAAGGAGACTCCACAACCTCTATGGACAGCCTGTGCCAGTGTTCTGTTATCCTCACTGGGAAAAAAGTTTTTTCTTACACTTATCTTGAATCTTCTATGTTCCAGCTTGCTCCATTGCCCCTTGTCCTATCACTGGAGGTCACAAAGAAGACTGGGTCCATCCTTCTGACTCTCGCCCTTCACATATTTACAGACATTAATGAGGTCACCCCTCAGTCTCCTCTTTTCCAAGCTAAAGAGACACATTTAGAATGCTCTACAGAATTAAAATGGGGGAGTTATGCCAGATTTGAGCAAAGAGACGCTTAGTGAGACAAAGAAGTAATGTGGAGGTGTAACAAAATTCACCCCATGAGTGTGTACAGGGTGTATGCACAAGGCCATGCCCCATCTAAATCAGTCCAGGGACTTTTCTAGATGCCATGAAAGCAATCCCATCCAGTTGCTGTCCACTGAGAAAAAAATTTTAAAAAACAGCTCATGAACAACTGGGAGAAAACATAAATAATTGTATCACAAGGCTCTCTGTGATCCAGGACTCCAAATCTCATACTAGTAAGATTTTTATTTTGTGCTGCCTTTAAACATCCCAGTCACACTCTATATTGTTCCTCTTCACTTTGAAGAAACAGTTATTACAAGTGCCCCACTACTCAGCCTTTTTAGTTCTACCCAGAACAACTGTTCCTGTTGTGAAAAAAAATATTCCAAACTATGTGAGAAATTTTAATAGCCAGTCTTGCAGTCTTTCACAAACTAGTAAGACTTTACAGAGACGTTTTTCATTAGAAGGAAATAAAGGGTATAAGCCCACTAGACTTGTTTGAATATATATCATGCCACGAGTGTGCCAGAGCCATGAACAATACTGCCAGCCTCAGAACACAGCCTGAGAATCTCAACTATGATTTCCACAAGAGTGGTCTGAATCTCTTCCCATAGCAATGTTTCACATTGGTCCATTTGAACCCATGTTCTTGAAGCAATGTTGTCAGGGAAACACTTACTATGTGGTTGAGACTAACACCTGGGGGACAGAGCATCAGCAGTCTGGAAGACAATTTGACCCCAACTGGAGTTACTGCATCCAGTTCTATAGCCCTCAACATAAGAAGGACATGAGCTGTTGAAGTGGACCCATAGGAGGGCCATGAAGATGATGAGAGGGCTGGAGCACCTCCCTTCTGAGGACAGGCTGAAGGAGTTGGGGTTGTTGAGCCTGGAGAGGAGAAGGCTCGGGGGGGATCTCATAGTAGCTTCTCAATACCTGAAGGGGGCTAGAGAAAGAGTGGGGTAGGAATTTTTAATAGGGTCCAGGATGACAGGACTAGGAGTAATGAATGCAAATTGGAAGATGTGAGATTCAGGCTNTCTTTAAGGTCCTTTCCAACCCAAACTGTTCACAATATACTGCAATATATGGACAATTCAGAAGCCTCTAAAACCTGGAGATGCTGAATAAACATTTATTTTGGGAAAAGGTTGCATAAATATTTCATTCTCTCTTCTGCTCACTGTAAACATGCAATCCTTTGCAATTCTATCTGTAACTAATTTAGCCAATCTGGCCCTCATGAGATGAACACCATCTAGCAGTATATAAAGTTTTCCTGAAATTGGGATCCTCCAGGTAGACCTGTTAAATAGGTTGAGCTGTTAAAAATTCCCAACTTGATGTGATTAACTTTCCATTTCTTTTCCAGGCGTTCGCTAACACATAAGCTTTAACAAAACACACCACAATAGGTTGCATTTTATAACCTGCTGCTTTCTGTTGTTTTCAAAAAAGAAAGAATTTCTAGCTAATTTAACTCTTCAGCTTCAGGGTTTGCTCTAATCATTCCTTATGATCTTTTAGAAAGAAATCTTCTAGAACTCAAGGATTAAATTATTTCCTGGAGAAGCTCAATATGTAGGTTTAAATTATGATACTGTATCTATCTGAACTTTGCCAGCAGTCACTGGGAGATTTCTGGAAATTTGAAAACAACTGAAACAATTACAAAGGGCCAGGACAATGGGAGATCTCAAATGAACTTCTAGATAAAAACAGCCTTCAGAAAATTTGGGCAGTCTTCTTTTCAGTCCATACCCACCTAAAAACCTCAAGACTGTGTGTGAAAAGAGTTAATTGGAGCAATAGAACCAGGAAACAGTATCTTCAGTGATGTTCTTGGACTACTTTTTCCATGGTGTGTGAAGAACTGCTCTTCTCTAAAGACAGGGAAGGACACTTCCAGCTTTAACTGATCACAGCACAATCAGGAAATACTCTGTCTGTGCTGACATACAACATCATTTTACAGTTGTCAAATATTATATATGACTTATATATTTGGATATTTGGATTTAAAATGTAAGTCACAGGCTACCATTTTAATTAAAATAATAGAGGGCAGAATTACCATAAATTTTTGCATTTACTGGCTTTAATCTGTTAACAAAAATAAAAAGGGGAAGAAAAATTCTAATACTTCTAATGGCTTAAAGGAAACTGTCCAAGTTTTCTCTGGCTCACCAGAGCTCTTCTTGAGCTGCTGCTACTCTGAGATGTCACAGCACAAGACCCACATTGACCTACAGCAGAAGGGGCAGGGAGAGATGACAGAGGAGTATTAACATTCTTTGGAGTTGTGATCTAAAGACCTAAGGGTAACAAAAGCTAAACCTGTCTAGTGGGAGGTGTCCCTGCTCATGGTGAGGGCGGGTTGGAACTAGATAATCTTTAAGGTCCCTTCCAACCCAAACCATTCTATGATTCTATGAGTTTGGTTCCTCAGTTACTGGAAAGACAAGGACACAGACAGTTCTCATAGAGAGAGAAGTTCTTTCCTGTGAGGGTGGTGAGACAGTGGAAGTTTCCCAGAGAGGTGGTGGATGCCCCCTCAATCTCTGGAGGTGTTTAAGGCCAGGCTGGATGAGACATTGAGCAACCTGATCTGGTGGGCGGTGTCCCTGCCCATGGAAGGGGGGTTGGAATTAGATGATCTTGAAGGTCCCTTCCAACCCAAACCATTCTATGATTCTGTGATTTCTGTGTCCAATGTGTTTTATGGAAGAGAAATATATTTTCAAATTACAACAGCTGCACTGATGACACCAACATGATCGGGCTGCTGATAAATTTTTGTAATGAGTCTTTCCCCTTTATAGGCAACCTCACAACCAAAAATTATGCATTTCTCTGTTCAAAGACTTCAATAATACTTGACCTACCATCAGAACTTGATAAGCTCAAATGGAAACAAACACACACAAAAAGACACTTATAAGAAGGCTTCTTGTCAGAGGTGAACTCCAGAAAGTACGGCTAAGAAATCTGAAAACAATCCCACAACAAAGCAAAATCACAACCTAAAATCCAAAAAAGCTGGCATTCAAACTGCTGAAATATGTAAAATGTGTTTTTGAGAAATCTCTTATTGTTAATATTTCTACATCTTATTACAGATATTCCCAAGCAACTTTCTAATTTTGAAATGCTCTGAGACACTTTTTCTGGACCTGAACGCTCCTTTTATCTTCCTTAAATTACTTCAGGTTCCACACTTCACATAGAAATCGGAAATTTAGGAATTGCTTTATTCAGAATATTCTTTTCCACTGAATTCTCTTTCACTAACCAATCAAAGATCACCATTCAGTGCAGATTTCAGCTATGCATATCAATGCTAAGAAAGGTGTCCACACAGAATATCATCAGAAATGAAACAAAAAATCATTTAAAATCATATCCTACCTGCTTGTCACAGGAACTGTTTCAGAGTTTGGAAAAGTGATCTGCATCTAGAACAAATCATTTTGCATTGAACTATGAGCTTCTTTCCCATTTTTCTGTTTATTATTTAGACTTCTCTTATTGTAGGACTTCAAGTCTCTCTGAAGTTCATGAGAATTCCAAAGAAGATGGGTTTCCACAACTTTAAGAAGAGAATCTCATATGATAAGCATGTGAGCAGCTTTGTTCAAACCAATCTCATGACTCTCTTTGAAGGTAATCCTTTAGAAGTCTCATGACCCATCTCCCTGCCCAGAGGGTATTTTCATCTCATCGTGGAACAAGGCACAACAAATTTTAATAATGCCCAAATCTCCAATTTGTTAAACCTCCTTTCCTCTCTTCAAACAGTGGATGTACTTGCTGTAAAAATGCCAGCGCTGCAGAAAGGCTGAAGCAGGGGTTGACACTTTTAATTTGAAGTATCCCCTCCCTTCTGCTAAAATATCAATCTTATTTGCATAATTGAGACAATTGGACATAATAGTCCTTTCAGGGGTCCTCATTAGATGTACAGCTCCACATTCTTTGAAAAGATGCATAAAGGAGGTCATAGAGCATTAATTATATATAATCCCCTTTAGAACAATTTGAAGTTGGGCAAAATGCAGCATTAAAACAGCTGAAGTAATAAATATGCCATTCATTTTGTAACTTTATGTGTCACATGTGTTTTTATACTGTCCTGCTTTTGTAAGTTTAATTAATTCCTTTGCTGGGAAGGACTTCTGCGTCTTTTCACACTTTAAAAAATACCAACAGCAAAGGACTGAGTTGCAACTAGCTCATTTTTCTGCTCCAGCTTTCAAATATTTACCTTGTCTTGCTGTGCTGGATGCTAACATTCAGGGTGACATCCATAATGACATCTAGAGCTGAAGGCTGGCTGAGTCCTTGCTTCTGCTGCACTGCACCACGCAGACAAGTCATCTGCTGATTTCATCTTATCTCACTGTTCCTGTTCCCTCTTCGGTACATCTCCAGTGTACTGAACATATTTGTGATCAGCAAGAAATATTTTATAAACATCATTCCAACTTCTCTCCCGCCCTAAATACCAAAGCATGAAGCTGGAATAGCTTTGGTTCTCCCTAATCCTTCTGACTTCATGGAAAACAGCAATGAGTATGAAAGAGAAAGATATATTTCTGAAAAAAATACAATGCCAAAAAATTCTCGAGTTTGTCTCTGTTTCAGGAAAAATTAAATTTAGAAAAAAGCAAGACACTAGTAAGAGACTACGAAGCAACTACATCCATGGTGGCACACAGTACCCCATTCTTAATGGAAATACAGAATGTTCTTTTATTAAGGGTATCTGCTTTTACTGAAACCTTAATCTAAATTTAACTACATTTAACAAGAGAATTTCTATCAATGCATTCAACAGACAGTGATACAGGGCCTATGTCATGGTTTAGATCATCATATCATAGGTGTACTAAAGAGTTGTGCAAATTTGATTTTCAGTGCTTTCAAAATCATGTTGCTATCTCTGATCTCTGAAATCAAATCAAGATTAAGTCCTAACTGTAGCAGAAGATGCCTGATATCTGGTTCAAGCAAAGAGATTGTTTCAAAGCCACTATCCTCCATCCTTGAAAGCAGAGCATAGAAATGGAGGTCATAAAGTAAATAGATGCTTCTTTTCCCAGTGAAAGCCAGATTTCAGACATAGTATCCTCTTCTATTTGGAAAGTGAGCTAGACTAAGGTAACCGACTGGAAAAACTGCAAGAAATATGATAATATATAAACTATAAACCATACAAGAAAGTTCTTTCGGTACTATACTCCCTTTTGAAAATAGAAACGCAGACACATAGCATGGTACATTTCTTTGTCTGGGTTCTTTACAGGAACAGAATTTAAAAAGAAATAAAGTCCTTTTTGCTCATAAATGAACACACATGTAAAAGCAAAGAGACTTAGATACAGTGTGTTTAACCAAATTGGCTACTAAAGTTGCACATCTGTTGCGAAGGGCCCACTGTCTGCTGTGCTCACTGTGTGAAATGCCTAGCACAAAATTCTGCATGGCAAGAGGAAGAAATCACTGGCTTTCAATTCCAAATATATAATGCTGTCAAGTCCAGCCAAAGTGCTCATTCAGAGTTCAAAGGAATAACACATGAGTGAAAAAAAACTACATTCTCAGAGAAAACGCTGCTACACAAGAGTTTTCACGGATGCCTGAACTCATACTATGCAAAGGCCCCCATCACTTGGGAGTTTGTTTTTTGGCATGGCTTGATATAAATGCACTGTGAAGGAAAGGGATAAAGATATGCATCTCTCTGCTGCCCTCACTATGACTGTCTCAGAAAAAAATTCCCTTGGTGCTCCGTACCCACATGGCCACAGGGAGTAAGCAGGGCTGAAAAACTGATTATTTTAGTTTCATCCATTTAAACAACATAGAATCATAGAATGGTTTGGGTTGGAAGGGACCTTAAAGACCATCTAGTTTCAACCCCCCTGCCATGGGCAGGGACACCTCCCACTACACCAGGTTGCTCAATGTTTCATCCCACCTGCCCTTAAACACCTCCAGGGAGGGGGCATCCACAACCTCTTTGGGCAACCTCTTCCAGTGTCTCACCACTGTCACAGGAAAGAACTTCTTTCTCGTATCTCCAGCCTAAATCGCCCCTCTTCCAATTTATACCCACCAATCTAACCCTGCCATCCTGGACCCTACCAAAAAGTCCCACCCCAGCCTTCCTGTAGCCCCCCACACACACACTGAAAAGCCACCATGAGGTCCCCCCAGAGCCTTCTCTTCACTAGGCTCAACAACACAAAACCCCCAGCCTGCATTCATAAGGAAAATGCTTCAGCCCTCCCATCATCCCCGTGGCCCTCCTCTGAATCTTGTGATAAGTGCCTTTTTCTTTCCACACAGTGATTATTTTCACTATAAATCACTTTTTCCTAATCTAAACACAACAGCAACCTGTCCATGAAGAAGGTAATGGACACTCCTGTGAAGCAGGAATGGACAAAGATGAAAGGCTCATTACAGGCTTAATCCCAAGAAAATGGAATAGGGTTCTTGATTCATACCCATCCTAGTAGGACTGGTTTATAGCAACAAAATTCATAACCCTTCACTACAAAGCTTTGATTGGCCACAGATAACTCAGCACGTATGAGAAGACAAAAGCAACTCTTGAACTACAGGTCTCTTAATTTTTAAAAGTTTGTGTCTCAGCAATCTCTGGTACAGCACAAATCACCTGATGTCACTGTCAAATCTACAACAAAATGGACTATTTGGAAAACACAAAGTATTGGGGGAGTATGTTAGTGTCTTGGCCTATGATCACTGTGCAAGACCGAA
Source organism: Turnix velox (assembly GCA_013400935.1). Lineage (NCBI taxonomy): Eukaryota > Metazoa > Chordata > Aves > Charadriiformes > Turnicidae > Turnix > Turnix velox. Next base: position 57,467 of record VZTY01029252.1, read on the forward strand.
TGAGTGAACTAGTTCCAAATGTTTCTAGTTCTGGTTCTACTAATCTTTGCTTGGAGGCTGCAGTCAGCATTTGGTCCAGAAGAATACTACCTGAGCACAAATGAGAGGGTTTTGTGAAATGATTTGGTTAACTGAAAGCACTAAAATCAGTCATAAAACACCCTGGGCAGCACAACACTCACCAAAAGCAATTTTGCATTTTGCTGGAGGGTAATATTTAAGTCTCTTCCCTTTTTGAGCCCAAGGTCTGACTGCAGCAGACTGAAGCACACTGGTGAGGTGGCTGTGGTACAGAGAAGGCAGGGCTATCACACACTTCACTGCCCTATGTAATAAAACAAGGCACTGACTGTAACTCTAGAGCTACAATTAAAACTTGAGTTCACAAAGGCCAAAAAGCAACCTCAAGGAAGCAGCAGTTTGATAACAAAGTAATCAGGAATATGTAAAGGGTGAATGTCAGGAAGATGTAGACAGGCTCTTCTCAGTGAACTCCAATGATAGGACAGGGGGCAATAGGTACAAGCTGGAACACAGGAGGTTCCACAGAAATAGGAGAAAACATTTTGTCAGAGTGAGGGTGAGAGAAGAGTGGCAAGGCTGCCCAGAGAGAGTGTGGGGTCTCCTTCTCTGGAGACATCCAGACCTCACATGGATGCCTTCCTGTGTGATCTGGTCCGGGTGTTCCAGCTCTGGCAGGGGATCTCTTGAGGTCCCTTCCAATCCCTGATTTTCTGTGGTTCTATGATCCACCTTGTTTCAAGTGTAGGCCATTACCTCCAGCAAATTTATTTTGACCTGAAGAAGAATCTGATGAAACCAGCAGTGCAGTAGCAGTAAAAAAATGTCCTCTTTTAAAAAATTGCATTCTGTCAGTCGTGATCTTCAAACCACTGAAGACACCAGCTTCTTGCAAAAGAATACACTGGCTGATAGCCAGATAATAAGAGCTTTTGGGTGCACAGAACTGTCAGATACCTTTGATGGTTTCTTTCTTGACTTTGTTGTATTATCACTGCAGTTCTACTCTGGATTAATTGCCACCTTTACTGCCCAGGTTCATCTCTGAACTCATCTGCAGTATCCCCTTAGTGTTCTGACAAGCATTAGAATTTGAAAAAAGTATTTTTGCAGAACCGGAAAATTGACACAGTTTTGTTTGGTTTTTTTATCTGCTCCTAATGACAGGAAGGCTTTTCCATACTGAAAGACGTGAGGGAACTGAGTTATTTTTTGGCAAGTTTTCACCCAATTATAAGTGTGTCTGTAATACAGTCCAGTAAGTTCTGTAAGTACCACTCATCTGTCATGGAAATGCTTTTGAATTTCACACAGTAATAGTGGATACTGTAAAGGTTTCATGATTCTCCTTCCCTCACACTTTTCTTTGTATTTGAAAGGGCTTTGCACAGAAAAAGCAGCAATGAATTGTGTGTTCAGCTTAAGCACACTGGCATCCAAGATGAGCTGGAACAAAGAGTTAAAAGTGCTGATCTTTGAGGGCAGGAGGAGAGTCATCCCAGCCTGCCACTGCTTGCTCCCCTTCACTTCCTCTCCTACCTGCACTGCTCACATCCAGGTTTTAACACAAAGGCATTTGCTAACTCTGGATTCTGTAAATGCTTACCCACATGCTTATTTTTATAGCCATGAATAGCTCCCCTGGTTTTGGTGGAGCTATGCCGTGAACAGAAAGCTGTCCAAACAAAGCCCAAGGGACAAATGGGGAACTTAAAGATAAGGCTGTGTTTGAGCAGGCACCGAACCAAGAGTTTTAAAATTGCACAAACCACCATCTGCTCTGTGCTTTGCTAGCAGTATTCATCTGAGCAACCTGACCTAGTGGGAGGTGTCCTTGCCTATGGCAGGGGGTTGGAACTTGATGATCTTAAGGGTCCCTTCCAACCCTAACTATTAGTCTGTTCTATAATTCCATCTGAACAGTTTAATGTCCAAAGGTGGACTGTCTCATTTATTCTTACACAGCAAACAGCTATTTTGCTGTTTGTTTGCTCATCCACGTGACATTTTGTAGAAGCTGGTATTAATCCTGAGCCAAACAGCTGTAGGTGTTCTGATACCATGGAACATTTGAATAGACATCTACTGTTATTAGTTCACGTCCTGCTGATCAACACAGGAGTTAAGATAAAACCATAGCAAGCTGCTACAACAGTATGAAGCACTGCAACCTTCAGCTTAACCAAGTGCATTACATTCCTCCCAGTAATTAAAGGAGAAATGCCAGCAAGCAGCAAATACTATCGTTAGAGAGATTCTGAAGTTAAGAATTGTTATAGGAATTACTGGGCATGATTGGGGAAGGGTGAAGGGTGGTGAGAATCTCTAAGTATTATTTATTTTCAGTAATCTTCAGCTGCACAACTGCTAAAAGAGAATTAGGAATGTTCTCCCATACGTATTGAGTTTTGCATCTATTTTTATGCAAATATTTTCTCTGCTAATAATTGTGGCAGCCACCAGACAAATGCAAGTGCTTCTGAATAAATGCTAAATTTTATTATATGCAGTGAAATGCATGCATAATTCACCCTGTAAATTTGCTTTTCCAGCCTTCCCCTCAGTCTAGCACTTGGCTAACAGAAGAAGCACATGGGTTGCAATACCATTACTTTACCTTGAAAGGCCACAGAGTTTGGAAGTCAGTATGAAAATTTATATAGATAATCTTCTCTCTCTGTATCCAAGATACTCTTAACAAGTTCTCTCTGACAAAGGAACACAAGTTTCAAATATGGGAATCGAAGTTTAGCCCCTTCCTGGCACTCCAGCTAACAAGTCAAGCTTTCCTACCCTGTCTGCAGGATATGTAGAAGCAACATAGACCCTGGCAGTGTAACAGAGCACAAGTCTTACCACATGCAGTAGAGCTAACACGAGCAAAACCTGCAGTTAGACACAACCCAAACTTTCCTTATCAGCATTAGTCACAATAACTGAATGTTTTATCAGTTTGACATAGGAGACACCCAGGGACAAATATGAAGAAACAGCAAAACAACCCTTATCTTACAGAGACTGCAAATATTACATTGCAATCATTAGTCAACACATACTGGCCCCTCATAGCAACTTCTGATCTGCTTTGCACAGTGGGTTGCCTACTGCACAGCTTCATTATACTCAGCTCTGGTGAGACCCCACCTGGAGTTACTGTGTCCAGTTCTGGAGCCCTCAACATAAGAAAGACATGCTGTTGGAGCAGGTCCAGATGATGAGAGGACTGGAGAACCTCCCTTATGAGGACAGGCTGAAGGAGTTGGGGTTGTTCAGTTTGGAGAAGGCTCAGGGGGGACCTCATAGTAGCTTCTCAGTACTACTGAGAAGGGGGCTACAGAAAGGCTTGCATAGGACTTTTTAAAAGGGTATGTGGTGCAAAGATGAGGCTAACACGTACACTCAGTACGTATTCTCAGCTCCGCTCAACTTTGCTGAATGTGCAGTTCCATGAAACTGATTACTACAGAATTACAGCTCCATGGCATAAAGCATTAACATGACATTTTACTTTTTCCCCTGGGCAGTTATTCAAAAAGTGTGCAGAGGCAGGTAAATAGCATTCAGAAACAAGTGAGCTGTAAGGAAAAGACACATTATTTACAATACTGCCAGCAATCTTCATTTTATTTTATCATACTAGTGAATAAACATGTACACAACAGCATAGAATCATAGAATGGTTTGGGTTGGGACCCTAAATATCATCTAGTTCCAAACCCCCTGTCACAGGAAGGGACAACTCCCACTACACCTGGCAGCTCAGTGCCTCATACATATATATATTTCTACTGATCAAAACCAAATCCTCAGAAAAGGGGAAGTGAAAAGCAGGATTTATTTTGAGAAGGACATTAAAAATGAAAAAAAAAATAGAACCATGTGCCAAAACTACTTGGCATGAGAAGCACACCAGCTGTACCTCACTAATCCATGTCTGATCCTGGAAAGAATGATAAATCCACTCTATCAGCACGCTGTGTGCCATTTTATTGGCAAGAACTGAGAACGAAATGGAATTAAATATATATTCCTAACACTGGCTATTCAAAATTTTGCTTGGGTGTGATGAAATAACATATTAAGGACTCTTGGCTTAATTCAGTGAAGACCACAAAACAAAATGTAGAAGCCTCCTGGAAAACCATTCCCTACTGCTGTGAGCCACACACACACTGAATGGCCCCACATGGAACTGTTTCAAGGAGAGCCAAAAAAAAAAGCATGTCACTTAGAAATACACCCATGTATTTTATTCTCTTAGTGACTTAGAGGCACATTGCAAGACCAAACTTGGAATTATCTGTGAACCCAATGCCTATACTTGCTGAAAGCTGCAGGACATCATTGATACCTGTTCTGAGGGGTGGAGTGAGCTTTTGTTGGAGGGAGGATGGTTTTGTATTTTCTCTCAAATTTCACTATTCACTGCCAGCAAAATCTGTCAAATCCACACGTTTTCAAATCCCTCCTATTTTCACAGTGTGAATAATACTGTATCCTGGAGCTTTGTGCATTTAGTGCAGCTTTTGGAACAGCTAAGGACAACTCTGGCAAAACATGGGTAACAGACTAGTTATTTTGAAAGCTTACTACTATAAATTATACAACTTGGGGGGGAAAAATCACATTAAATAGAGCAATCTTGATCTGGGTTTGAGTTATATGAAATAATAATACAGGTAATCCCTTTTTTCTGATGTTTATGAACCTTTTAACGATGTGTGAGCATTTCTCAGCAGCAAGGAGGGAACATGCAGGGAGAGGAGGAGCATGAAAAAAGAAACACAATCTTTGCTTTCAAAGTTCCTGTCCACACTGAGGACAAATAACTCTCATGATTAAAAAGGTATTGATTTTGTAATTTAAAGATACGTCTTTTTAAATAATGCATGTACAGTAATTAAAAAAGGACTAGTCACTGAAGTCTTGTTATAAGGAATACTCAAAAAAAGACTGATGATCTTCACGGTAGTGTTAAGGTGGGAGAGGAATTTTATTGTATCTTAGAGAAAGAAATCTCCCTGCCCTGAGTCTGGTGTAACAACTAGCCCTTATTTCACCTCACTGCTAGAGAGAATAAGTATGATAAGGCTTCATAGCAAGGTCCTTTCTATATAGCATAGCTCTAGTGGGTGATCAATCCATGTGCACCTGGTTGTTTAAATAAGATTAAATCATGATTTTGATGAGGACCAGGAAGGTCTTAGGAAGGTGATCAGAATAGCTGACCTGCTGTCATCTACCTTGCTCTAGTCTGGAAATACAGCAGGAAAAGTTGCCTACTAGATAAATCCTGTCTTTACATACACTAAAGAATGTGATTGCACAGAGTCCTCTGGTAAAGAACACTTTTTCCGATACATTTGGCAGGAACAAAACCAGGGCCTCTATTACTTACACATTTTTTCCCAAACCCATCATCCATCAAGGGGATATAGTAGACACTAATCTGTGTTCCTAATGAAACATGTCAGGGGCAGTTCTGACCCATGTAACTGAGTAATGGATTTCATCAGCACAGGGGAAAGGTCACTGGTTTTTGCTGACAGCTACAAAAGATCCACAAAAGTATTTTTACAAGTTTTCCAAGCTCATCAGGCTTAAGGAAATAACGAGCATCTGGACAGCAGATGAATGCTCTAATGATAATTTTGGCTAATAACAGTATCAATAACTACAGCTTAATTTAAACTATAGCAATGCTACTACACATCCCTCCACAGGAAAAATGAACACAGCAATGTAAAAGCAGAGCAGTTGGTGAATAAAAAAGTCTGCTTCACATAGCCAACACCAAGATACAATGTGTTAAGACCGTAAAGTAGTTCTGTGAAGTTACCTTTGAAAGTTGTATAACTTTTTTCTAGATAGCCTGGAAACTGCCTCTCCTTTAGAAGGTTTAGGACACATGAACTAGAGGCCTGTCAATACTCCTGGCACCAGTATTATGTGGTGTCAGGTATTAGGTATTAGGTAATTCTGTTCACTGAAAACTTCAGTTTTAATCGGTCAGTCTCATTCAAGCTGCATCTGTTTCACTGCATCTGTTTCTTTATGTATTGTTCCAGAAAGCAACCTGAACCTTCATTACTTTGTGCACAGAATTAAATCATTGAATGGTTTCGGTTGGAAGGGACCTTAAAGATCATCTAGTTCAAACTCCCTCCTATGGGCAGGGACATCTCCCACTACACCAGGCTGCTCAGTGCCTCATCCAGCCTGGCCTTAAACACTTCCATGGAGGGGGCATGCACAACCTCTCACGGCAACCTCTTCCAATGTCTCACCACCCTCACTGTAAGGAATTTCTTTCTCATATCCAGTTTAAATCTTCTCACTTCCAATTTGCATCCATTACTCCTAGTCCTGCCATCCTAGACAGTATTAAAAAAGTCCTGCCCAGCCTTTCTGTAGCCCTCTTCAGGTACTGAGAAGCTACTATGAAGTCCCCCTGAGCCTTCTCTTCTCCAGGCTCAACAATGACAACTCCTTCAGCCTGTCCTCAGAAGGGAGGTTCTCCAGCCCTCTCATCATCATGGCCCTCCTCTGGGACCTGCTCCAACAGACACAATACTCCTGTCGGGGCCTCACCAGAGTCCAGCAGAGGGGCAAAAGCACCTCTCTTGTCCTGCTGGTCACACTTTTTTGAATGCAACCCAGGATATGGTCGGCCTTGTGGGTTACAAGCACACACTGCCAGCTCATGTTGAGTTTGTGGTCCAGTCACACCCCCAAATCCTTCCCTTTGGGGCTGCACTAAAGCCACCCTTTTTCACTCATGTTTTATCAAGCATATTTGCAGTGATGACATGTGGTGATGCAGAGAAGTTTTACGACTACCATTTTCATTGTAAATTACTAAAATCTGCTCAAAATTAGCTGGTATTCTAGCACAACAGTAAGATGTCTTTTGATGGTTTGTGTGCTGGAGAACACAGAACAAAAGCACTTTTCTTGTTGCAGCACTTCTAAGATCAGTAATGAGAAGTTTCATACTGATACTGACTAATGAAAACATAATGATAGTAGAACATTTCACCTTACCAACATGAAAATTATTTGAAAATCAAAGCAAAGTGGTTTGGCCAAGCTAAGTACATTCCTCAGCCCTCGCTGCAGGAAAACATCATAGCTTCAGTTCTTCTTTCAGAGAAAAAATTCAAGCTGACAGCCAGAGTAACAAAGGTTAGTGTGGACCATTTCACAACATTTTTTAGCAAAGAAAGTATGAAACTTCTCAGTTTTTTAAATGTGCAGCTGTAAGGGTCAATCCGAAGAAGAAGATTGTCTCAACCTTCTCGTCAGGAACTCAGACCACAGGAGACCCTAAAACTCAAGCTAACTTACACAGAATCGTGGAATAGTTTGAGTTGGAAGGGACCATAAAGATCACCTAGTTCCAACCCCCTGCCATGGGCAGGGACACCTCCTACTAGACCAGGTTGCTCAATGTCTCATCCAGCCTGCCCTTAAACACCTCCAGGGAGGAGGCATCCTCAGCCTCTCAATCAACTTCTTCCAGTGTCTCACCACCATCACATGAATTTCTTTCTTACAACCAGCCTGAATCTCCCCTCTTCCAAACTGCATCCATTACTACTGCCATCACATATCCTATTAAAAAGTCCTACCCCAGCCTTTCTGTAGCCCCCTTCAGGTACTGAGAAGCTATGCTGAGGTCTTCCCTGAGCCTTGTCTTCTCCAAACTGAACAACCCCAACTTCTTCAGCCTGTCCTCAGAAGGGAGGTGGCTCTAGACCTCTCATCATCTTTGTGGCCTCCTTAGGACCTGCTCTAACAGTTCAATGCCCTTCCTATGTCGAGGGCTCCAGAACTGGACACAGTAACTCCAGATGGGGTCTCACCAGAGCTGAGTAGAGAAGCAACCGAAGTCTGCAATGGCCTGCTGCAGACTCAAAGCCTGTTCTTGAGAAGGACTGAGGAAGAACCATGAAGTACGGAAAGTCCTGTTCTATTTCTCATTAACAATAGAGTATCTGGGGCTGTGATTTGGAACTTTTAACAATAGGCAACAAGATGGATCTACTAATGAAGCTACTGAAAATAAGGTGTCAAAGGTGAATGATCGCTGCCTAAGGCTAACCTGCCTCCTCATCTCTGAACTGCCTCTTTTGTCACCTGACAAAGGTGGAGATTATTGAAGAGCCACGAGACACACCATGAGATGGGGAGGGACCAGGTGTGTTGCTCATCATAAAAGATGGCACCTGAGCAACCTTCCAGTTCCAAGCCCCCTGCCATGGGCAGGGACACATCCCACTAGACCAGGTTGCTCAGTGCCTCATCCAGTCTGGCCTTAAACACCTTCAGGGAAATCGCATCCACAGTCTCCTCCTCCTGGCTCCAGCACTGGGCAGCAGAGATCTCTGGTCTCAGCCCATGCAGCTGCTGTTGCATTCACATGCTTTTCCTGTGGATTTGATAGGATACAGCCCACGAGCAGCACACTCAATTCCTACCTGGATTTTAAATCTTCAGTTTATGAGTGAATTCATCATTGAAAAATAGCTAGAGTACTCAAGTTCAATAAAACCTAAGCGAATCAGTAATCAATTTGAGATGTAATTTCAAAAACAGTGTTCTCTGGCCTAAGAGCACCAATCACAAGTTGATTAGATCTTTTTTAAAAGCTTTTGAATTTACCCCTTGCTCTTCATTTGAAAATGGATAAATATTTTGGGTTTGTAAAAATATAATAGAAAAAGCACTACCAACAGCATAAAATTGGACAAAAGTATCTACTGTTTGTCAAGAGACCTTATGGCAGGGGGACTGGAAGCCCACAGCAGGGGGGTTGGAACTAGATAATCTTTAAGGTTCCTTCCAACCCAAACCATTCTATGACTCTATATTTACTGATTAATGTGAAGATCTAGAGCAAAACCCAATGTACACAGCTGTCTGTCTCTGCAAAGTACATTAATACATAAACCAACACATAAGTTAATGATTTAGTTCTAAATTATACTAGGAATAACTTTGGAGTCTATGTATTGCAAACAGGAGAGAATGAAGCTCTCACTGAACACCATATTTCTCCACTTCTTCTTGTGAAGAAAGGATTTGAAATACATATCCTGTCAGAGAAAAATTAGTAAAGAGAGAAAATAAAGTAGGTACCCTGGAAATAATGTCTATTTTATTTAAAAAATTACAAACAGTACATTTTGTAGAGCTTAGTAACCATTGCTTGCTTTCTACTGGTAGCAGCTTAAGCCATTCAGCTATTAATCACATGAAAGTAGATACTGAGGAATATTAATCCATACCAGCTGCTACATCTTTTACTGCGCTATTATTAGATATTAATCTTTAGAGAACAAGCCTGCCTTTTCATGTCATTTCCAAGAGGACATCACACAAACTGATAGTTTTACAACAGTCTTCATAAAGAGGTTGAAGAAAGCAGGAGATAATGACCACATGGTAAAATTAGATCTGAAGGATGAAGCTGACCATAAGGCACTTCTGTTTAGTAGAGATATTGACACTAAAACAGGTTTATTAGTTAATTTTTATTTTGACTTTAAAAAAAAGATAAAGCTTTTATAACTTGCTATTTCTATGAAAACAGAAAGGACATTCTCTGGTACCGAATTTTCAAGCCCAGGCCTATCTTCAGTCGTAGGTAGTGAAGACAGTTAAAAATATCTAATACGTCTAAAAACCCTGTTAGACAAGCTGTGTTTTGAGAGGAACTATTGCTTTTACTGTTGGATACATTCCACAGCTGGATGTACCTGCAGACTCTACAGAAACTCCTATCAAGTTACATGTTGGATGAATGCCACTTAAAAACCCACAAAAAGTATCACGCTGTTCCAATAAGGTAAAATTATGGGCAGAAAAGGGCAATGTTTTCCATTAAAGATTATGAGATTACCATTAAAAATGAGCTTCTAATTGGTGTCTTGAGTTTTGGATGAGACTGTACCAGCTGCCCCAGGGAACCAGTTGTCATAGTTACAGAAAATGTACATTCTCAATAGCTGCAGTCTCCTGGTTTTGTTAAATGCAAATTTCTTCCCTAATAATGTTGCAATCATTCTTCAGGGAACTGGTTTTTCACTTACTTGGACTTTAGACTGATTTTACAAAATATACATGTATTATTTTTACAGTACTGCCTACATGGTGAGGAAGAAACTCTTCAGTTGAGTGCTTCATAGAATCATTGAGTTGGAAGGGACCTTCAAAAGCCATCTAGTCCCACCCTCTGCAGTGACAAGGACATCCTACACTAGATGAGGTTGCTCAGAGCCTCAGCAAACCTGGTCTCGGATGTCTCCAGGGACGAGGCCTCCATCACCTCCCTGGGCAACCACTCTCATGGGGAAGAACTTCCCAATGTCTCATCTAACCCTGCCCTGCTTTATTTTCAAACCATTGCACCTCGACCTGCCACTACCTGCCTTGCATTTATAACCAAACATTTTATATCTTCAAGTGACAGAATTTTGCCATGACAATTCTGGTCAACCACGTTTATGATTCACCACTTTCTCCCTCTTTTCCTTGCAACTGGCTCAGCATCTCTTCAGTGGCAGCTCTTCCCACATCAGTGAAACTCTGCCAGTGATTCCCTTTCCTTAGTCTGTCTGAACTCTTCAGGGCCAACTACATCCTCCCCAGCTCTGCCTGAATCTACTTCTGCCTTCAACAGTTTGGCACATATCACTATGTGCATTTTATGTACCTTAAAATTCTATTTTACTCTCATCTTTCCAGGTCAAACTGCCGTTTCTCATTCCTTTCCCTTATCAGAGAGGTGCCCTTTTCCAATGCTTCTGGTCAATCATTTTCCTGCCAACAACTAGCAAAAGTATGAGTCAGACAGAGGGACTCACAACGTAAAAGATGACAGAGGTCCAACAGCAAGCCTTTAAGCAGTTTAAATAATTCCTTACATAATTCCTTACTTTTCATTTAAATTAACACGAATTGGGGTTTTTCTTATAAGGTATAAAACATGAGAACAAGCACTTTGCTAATTAAGAGTGTGCCAGCTTTGTAATAAAATCCTTCTATTCAGCCTTTACACACTTCTGCCCCCAAGCTCTGAGAGGCTTCTGCAGTACAACCCCGAACTATATGTATTGGGAGTATACTTCAAAAGACCCCCGATTACAATCCACTGTATTTTATGCATGACTTTGGATAAGTCAAATCTATTTAGAATTTTGGGCAGCATTCACTTAATTTTCATGACAACTTGGAAAAACTATAAAAATAGGAGTAAAATGTGCCCTTGCATGTTCTCTTGCTGCTCAGCAAGCTGCATTCTAGGAATGAATGGCTTTCTTCTTGCTTTCTGCTGATGTTTGTGGAGTTTTCCTACTACTCCTGGCTTTCTAGTCTCATTTCCAGTCCTTTGGGTAGCCAAGATGTGGCTTATTTTCAGTTTTTCAAACTGAGCATTCTCTACACGAAGACAGAGCCAGTATCTGGCAACCGCAAGAAGGATTTGCATGAGCAATTCATATATTGCAGTTAGTTAATGGGAGACTTGAAGGAGGGGACTAACATTAGGGTTTTTCCCTTCTCAGATCCACCTCAGACTTGTTTGCATACCATCAGAGAGGGGATGATTCCATGCTTAATCTGGAAGTTCCCATGCCTTGGCAGCAACCCTTCCTTCATGCTGTAAGTCACATACTACCGGCCCCATACAGACAGTCTGCTCCTGTGGTATGTCTGCCACCTACTGACTGGTTGGGAAGTGGTTTACTGCAATGCTACATGCGAGTCTGTACCAGGGGACTGGGCAGGGACTCTTTGCTAGGGCATGGAGTGATAGGACAAAGGGCAGTGGCTTGAAACTAGAGCTGGGCAGGGTTAGGTTAGACATTAGGAAAAAGTTCTTCACCATGAGGGTAGTGAGACACTGGAATAGGTTGCCCTGTGACTTAAAAAGGTGACAGATTGTTTTACTGTCTAAAGGAAGTTCTCTGAGACGTAGGACATATCTGACCTTTTGCCTCTTTTCTCTAGTTTGGCTGGTCATGTACAAAACACAATACAATCCCTTGACTTAGACTGAATGCCTAATAGTGTTTTGACCTTGATAATCATAGAATGGTTTGGGTTGGAAGGGACCTTAAAGATCATCTAGTTCCAACCCCCCTGTCATAGACAGAGACACATCGCACTAGATCAGGTTGCTCAGTGCCATAAAAGCTTTTCTAATAAAGCTCTGGGTAAGACCATGCTAGCTGAAGTTTTTCTTTAAAAGATCAATTATACTCTCTATAACTGTGTTGTTCACAATTTCAAAGTTGGCTAACATTTCTACATAAAATATGCTTTTGTAGATTTTTTTAAATATTCTAAAAACTTGGGTTTTTAGACATAACATTAGACATTAATGTTATTTCTTCTACCTTTTTTGATGGCCAGGAAGAAAACAGCCATGTTAGCCATAAAGAAATTAAAAATATATTAGTCTCTCTAGAAAAAGCTTAAATCTGAGCATCTGGAAGGCTTGTACTGAGTATATCCTTATACAGATAATCACAGAGCATTTACAAGGATGGAAGAATTACAGGCAGACAGAAATAATATGCTGTTTCAGTAAAATGCTCTTCAGAGGAATTAAAAGTGAGTGACAGTAGGTACATCTTAAAGACATTTAGATCAAGTCAATGGAGATAACAAGCAGAGATGAAAGCATTGTTTACTACTTCAAAAGCAATTTGAAGTAATCCCATTAGTAGGAATGACAGACCAGTGATGTTACATCCAGATAAGATGCCTCCTTCTTCAATAAACTGAGATGATAACAAGAAACAAACTGAATACATAGAAGTGTGCAGACACACAAGCATGCTCCTGTTCTTAAACTATGTGTTTCACATGTAACTTACACCATTCACTTGTTGGTTATAGACTTCATTTCAGAGTAGTGAAATAAAGCAAATCAGCACCAGAAGAATTACAAAGATTAAAACAAGCCATGAAAGGGATTCACAGACTTTAGAAGGTTCTTTTTTTTTTATAATTGGAGCCAAACATTGCTATGAAAAACAAAGTCTGTACTGTGTTCCTCCTGCCTTCACAATATTTATCCAGCTATTTTACTCTACATCACGATTTACTACTCAGACTTGACATGCATAAGTGAGTTCTAATATACAAAACAACATTTTTAAAGGGAAAGGTGTCTTTTTAATTTCCCTTATCATTGTTTTGCTGTATTATTCACTAAGTTAATACTACCAGCCTATGAAACTACTGACAGGTTTTTCACACTTCTTGGATACAGACATGAGGCACCCAAAAAGCAACTTTGCAAGGTAGTGGGAAAAGTTACACAAAGTGACACTGCTGCCAAGTACCAGCTGACATTTCAGAATGCTATTTTGCTTTGTATCTATTAGAGGAGACAAAAAAATGAACCCACCATAAATCCTTTGGGACTTCCCATTTTTTTTCCCCCCAAGCCTCAGGCCTAGAACTAATTCCACCTATGCTGGAAGCTAAATAACCCTAAAGTGAAGCTAGTCTTTCAGTTTCAAGTGAATGTATAGGTCCATGGACAAATGATGAATTTAAATTCTCTTCACAGTTGAAAACTGAGTGAAAAGGGAAATCCTTACTATTCAACTCCAGCAGGAAAGCTTATGACAGCCACAGAGTAATTTTGTGGAGCCATCACCTCATGTCTTCTCTCTTGCTCCTTGTCTTTTTCACTCATATATTGAACAGGACATGATCTAACCACAACCTGCATTTCTCATGGAATCTGTCATAGATGTTCAATGAGTCGCATCAAAATCTTTTTACATCCAGTTTTCTCACTGATTGCATCTAAATCTGGCATAAACGGTCATGCAAATACCATTTTGACTGCAAATAGGAATGATTCCATGCTAGCCCTGTTTGATGAAAGTTAATGTGAAGATCCCGAAGATAGGGGGTTCGTGAAAGAATAAAGACTTACTGCATGAAGGCTCAGGGGGGACTTCATAGTGACTTCTGAAGGGGGCCTACAGAAAGGCTGGGGTAGGACTTTTTAATAGGATACAAGATGGCAGGACTAGGAGTAATGCATGCAAATTTGAAGAGGGGCTATTCAGGCTGGAGAGAAGAAAGAAGTTATTTACTGTAAGGTTGGTGAGACAGTGGGAAAAGGTTGCCCAGAGAGGTTGTGGATGCCCCCTCAATCCCTAGAGATGGTCAAGGCCAGGCTGGATGACGCACTGAGCAACCTGGTCTGGTGGGAGGTATCCCTGCCATAGGGTTGGAACTGGATGATCTTTAAGGTCCCTTCTCACTCAAACCATTCTATGATACCTCTGGGACTTGAAAGAGCACAGAAGGGAAGACAAGTGTTCTCATTTATAATGCTACCTGGTACTAAAAATAAAACCCGAACGCACAAAACAAACACACCAAAAAACCAGAAAGTGTCAAACAGTTTCTCCAGCTGTTTCCCTCAGATCATTCTATTTGGGCAAATGCAGACTTACCTTCTGTGAGCCAGATGCTGAACCCTTAAAAGAAGTGCGTTTGAAGGAGCCACTCATCCTCCTTAAGGAACCTGTGAATTTTCCGCCTCTTCCTTTCTTAGTCCCCTGCCCCTTACCCTCCATAAGGGATCTAGTACCCCAGCACCAAAGAAAACTCCAATTTTTCTCATGTAGTGTGAGCAGGTTTTTTGCTGAAGCCAACAATCATTAAGTTACCGCTTAAATAAAACCAGAGACAGATGCATAAACCAAATTCAAAGCCAAATAGTGAATCCCCTGTTCTGACCAGCGCCCTGTCACAAGTGTTTTAGCAGGCAGCTAGAGAAGAAGGAAAGCAAGGCAATACACTGCTAGGAACTGCTGTCCTCCTCCCTCTTTCTCTACTGGCTCTATAATCAGGCTTAATGCACACAGCTTTTGCAAGCTATGAGTTTAATGGACAGAGATTTAATAAATGGTGATTGAAGGTAAATCCACTTTATGAGCAGCAGCCCAAAAGGTTTTATTCGTGCAAAGCACAGGGCAGTCAGATGGAAATTATTCTAGTATCAGTAGAGAGGCACACCAAAAAGAGCAGATGGTCTTCAGCAGTGGATAGGTTAGTAGCTGTGTGGAATTCTACAGGGTAACTGCTGATGGCAAGTGTGTCTACAGCAGGACTCTGTCAGAGAGACAAGGTTTTAAAAGTAAACAACCCACAAGATCAAAAGGATTTAGGAGTTAGGAATTGTGGTTAATAAGTTGTGGTGTGTATTAATGAATTATTACTCAATATCTCGATCTATTCTGCTTAAATATGCAGAGCAGAATGAAAACGATGCAGTTAGGAGAGAATAAACAAGAAAAGAAGGAGGAGACAAGGTGATTTATAAGAACAACAAAATTATTGTTGACTAGGAAACAGGGAGTTGGGTCCAGAAGACTTGCTTTCTCAGGCCCAATCCAGGAATCTATTAGTCAGCCTGGCTTAGAAAAAAAAGATGGAAGAGAGAGAGCAAGGAGGAACTGGAGATACGTTTCAGAAATACACACAGACTGCTGATTTGCAGCTGTGAGGTAGGGCAGAAACAACTTTTCAGGATTTAGTATTCAGTAACATTTTTTATTCAGTATTTACTTTTTTTTTTGAAGTTTACCTCTTTGTTCCTTAATAAAGATGCCTGCCTGCAGCTGTTCAGAGGCAGCACAGGAAATTGTGTTGAAAACCTAACACAAAATGAAAGTGGTAGATGATAAAGATGCATCTACTTGGTCATTCTGACCAGCACATGTTTGCATAATGAAGAAAATGAAATTTCCCAGGTTGGCAAGGAGCTGACAACACACTTAAAGTTGTGCTGGACAATGGCAGAGCAAATGTTTCACATTGTTCAGGAGAATCACTTGTGACGTATTAATGCAAGCAGGTAGTGGGATCACATAGAAGTGGGCAAGGACATTGAAGGATCTCAAAAAGTCATCTTTGTTTCTAACCATTCATTAGGACTCAGCAAGGGAAGTAAAATCAGTACATTTCACAAGACTTTTGATAGCAGCCGTTGTATGATGTTGGGACATCACTTGGCGTAAGCAAACAAGGCTGAGGCAGAAGCCAGAATATGGAATATAAAATTCTGGCCAGGACAAAACCAGAACTTAACACCATAAATTCAGAAAAGGACATGGAAATGCTCTACAGTGAGGGACAACAGTTTAGTACCAAACTAGAGAGAAAAGTACTGAGGTCTAGAAGAGGAGAACAGGCTCTAAGATCAAAAGTTCCACAAGTAGCTAGTAACTGCTTTTACCAGAAGCCCTACTACAACTAGTGCTGTTCAGCATCCAAATTACTTTTCCTCCCATTGCCTTTTAAACAAGTACTGAGTTTGGCAGCTGATGACATTAAGTGCAGATTAAAGAGTCATTTTTGCACATTATATTCAAGGCTGTAATTTCTGACCTTGCTGTTAACATGAATGAGATCGAAATGATGTGCAAGTTCTGAGGAGTAGCAGAATTCAAAGCAGCCAAGCAAAAACCTCCAAAGTTCTATGTCCACAAAAGCAAGGGGGAAACCCACCCAGAATCTTTATATTTTTGAAGTCTAAAGCAGAAGCTTGAGCACTTTATGAAATGGTCGTACTGTTTTTCCTTGTCTGTGGGACAATTCCATTTTCCTATATATAAAAAACCTTATAATTTTGCAGTACAGAGCCTGACAACTCTAAGTCAGAATAGAATTTGGAGAATTTTACACCGTTTTTACAGGACTCTATTTTAAAAATCCTGGGTACAAAAAATATGACAGTTGGAGCAACATGCTTCAGTTCCTTTTGACAGTTAACACTTGAGTAACACATTGCAGTGTGTAACTGGTTTATCTTTGTTAAAGGTTTTAGCTGTTACATACTTTGACAGTTCCTGAATCTGTACTTTCTACCCCTGAAACAAGGCACAGACAGAATATAGTTCAGCGCTGGTTACCTACCATGAGAATGAGCACAGACACTGTAGATTACTGGGTACTTCTGTCTGCTTGCTGAGGAAAGATTACTTCTTTCTTTGTAAACTACATATCCTGAAAGTAATGCTGTAGCAACCTAGGCAAAAAGCATAAATGTATTACAAATTTAATCATTTACAGAACAAAACATAGACAATATATAACTGGCAGGTGACATCTATGGGGAAGGACTTCCATTTAGTTGCACTTAAACACACTCCGCACTAGACTGTAAGCCACTTTGGGGTTCTTTTATTTCAGCACTGGCTGTTTACCCTTTGATAATTAACAACTGACTCTCTTTTACTTGCAATAAAAAAAAAGGAGTTAAGGGCCATGAAGATGATGGGAAGGCTGGAGCACCCCCCTTCTGAGGACAGGCTGAAGGAGTTGGGGTTGTTCAGCCTGTAGAAGAGAGGGAACCTCATAGTAGCTTCTCAGTATCAGAAGGGGGCTACAGAAAGGCTAGGGTAGGACTTTTTAATAGGATATTAAAAGGATTTTAATAGGATATTAAGGAGTAGGAGTAGTGGATGCAAATTGAAAGAGGGGCGATTTAGGCTGGAGATATGAGAAAGAAGGTCTTTGCTGTGAGGGTGGTGAGACACTGGAACAGGGTTGCCCAGAGAGGTTGTGGATGCCCCCTCCACCCCTGGAGGTGTTTTAAGGCCAGGCTGGATGAGGCACTGAGCAACCTGGTCTAGTGGGAGGTGTCCTTGTCCATGGCAGGGGGTTGGAACTAGATGATCTTCAAGGTCCCTTCCAACCCAAACCATTCTATGATTCTATAACGGCAGCATTTTCAGTAAAACTATTGAGTTGTAGTTTCTGAAGAAATTAAAAATTGTCTAAAAAAATAAGGAAACTACTGCTATGGAGAAGAAAGCTGCACTGAATAGTACTTTCTAGTTTATGTTATAACCAATGGGTTAAAAACTCATCCAGGTGAACAACAAATAGGTAGTTCACAGGCTCTTTTTCACTGTAAAAAGCAAAGCAATTAGATAATTTGTCTTCAAAGGTCAATTCAACACAATATTAAGTTGTCCATGAAAGATACTAATTGAAAGAGATGACAGACCCCACCTGACTATTAGCAACTTAATATGCAAAAATTATACAGCATGTATACTGCAAGTGGAAATTACTGAGTTGCTTTAACTGGAGTAAAAATTTCCTCCACCTGTGTAGGATTTATCTCTGGAATTCATTAATTCAGGACCTGGATCTGCCTGGTTACTTTGAAAGAAAACCTATCATGCTCAAATCAAGCAAATTTCTACTCCCCTTGCCTTTAGTGGTATGCAAAGAATTATAAGAGAATTAGAAAAACCTGAATTCAGCAATTTAGAGAATACAGACTAGGCAGTGTTCGAGACCCTCAGTAACTAAGTGTGCCAGCAGCTCAGTAATGTTGTCCCATGTTACTCTGGATACAAAGCTGAATCTCAGAAAACATTCTAGGATTTCACTTCTACTTTAAGGATAATGACAAAAACTTAATTACCTGCAGTTTCAGCATGCTGATAAGTAACCTCCCTTTTAGACAGATAGAAACTCTGCACTATTTCCAGTCTTCACAGACACAGTAATGCAATACATTAGATGGCAGAAAGGATTACACTGCACTTCATGTGATTATTTTAACAGACCAGCTTTGCTGCAACCTTCCACATTTTCAGTGCATCAGCAGCCCTGAGCAAGGACTACACTGGATTCAGATGTTCCTATGTGCCCAGACTGATCAAGTCTTTAAAAGTACTAGCAGAGTACTCTCTTCTCCTGGGTTACCATTATGATCAGTTTGCCTGAGTAATCTGGTCAAAACTTTTCTTCATCTTCCCTATATTTTCATTATTTTCCAAGTACTCTTTTCATACTCAAATAATCAGATGTGGTAAAAAAAAAATGCCTTCAAATATTTCCTATTAAATACAGTCTGAAATATTTTACTCCTTTGTCTAAAACGAGGCTTAAAGTGCCTGGACACTCATACAGCTTCTTTTGCTCGTTATAAAAATGAAATGTTAGCCCTGCTGTTGCAACAACAAACTCCCGCTAGAGCGAAGCAGGAGAGTCTCTTGCACTGGGCAGAATGGAGAGATGCTTGGGGCTTTGTGGGTTTGAGTAGGGTGACCCTAGATCCAAAAATGGAAAAAAAGACTGTTTTCAGAAGCAGAACCAGTGCCACAGAGAAACTACAAATACATTTTTACTAGAGCCACATCCATTTGGCATTTTCAATGGCAAACACTTCTCACCTCTAGAACTTGGCAACCTGGTTCTCCTGCACAGCACTGAAGTTATCACCAGCACCATCTGGTGGATATCCTGCAGCGAGTATTTCCTTCAAGGGATGGAACAGGGTTTTCTAGTGCAGTTTTTTTACCTTTAGAAATAAAATATTTAAAATATCTTATATTTAAACTTTTAAAGTTATATTAGCGTGTAGTACAGGTCACATACACTGAAATGTCTATCTTTATTTGCAATTAGCTGTCCAGGAGAGGTTTAAAAACCTTTCTGTAATAAAAGGAATTTAATTGGCCAGTGACATTTCCTAAGCCATAAAACACCAGCATTGTACATAGTCATGTTGGCTCCAATTGTTTATTAAATGAAGAAAAATAAAAATAATAAAATAAATTTGGACTAGTTAGTAACAACAGCAACTGCAACCCAGGGAAGACACAGAATCATATATAATAGAGTTATATATAATAGCTGGGGTTGGAAAGGACCTCAGAGATCATTCACGTGCACATGCAATGCATTTTGCTGTAAGAAGCACAAGACAACAGGACATACACGTTGGCTGCAAGGTAGAAGTAAACATATGGTGTAGAACAGGTTTTGAAGTATAGCAAGAACTGAGAATCAGATATTCTCTTCCTAGCCCTGATTTTCTATGGGATCACATGCAGGTCACCTCGTGTCTTTCATTTCTCCTGTCATGACAAGAGAAGCAATCACATAAACCTATACAAAGACTTAATTCCCTGGTATTCGTAAAAATATTTGGAGTCCTTGGACAGATGCAAGTAGGAATATAGTTTGCAAAGATGCTAGAAAAAAACAACACCAAGATCTCTCATTCACAGGCAGCAGCACCTCACTCCTTTCATCTACTGATAAAAATATTAACTCCACGTCATGCTCTGTGGACAGATGTGCCCATCTAATCATTAGAAACAGAAAGGTTCTGGGCAGCTACAGATCACTGCTCTATCAGCAACATCTAGACCTAGCAGCCACCAGCCTACCATGGCCTCTTACAGCAAGGGGCAAATGCAAGTGACAGAACCATGATCCAGATCTCTAGTCAGAAGAAAATTCTTCCTCAATTAGTGACACTAATAAGGGGATACATAATGGAGAAAAGATTTCTCTTTTTTTCCTCTTTCCTGGTCACTCATGTAACATTTTGTAGTTGGGATCACATGGGTTAGACATCTCTGTCTCCTGAATACAAAGGCTTAACAAAAAATCTGCTCCAGACCATATATGCTACAGTCATAGAATGGTTTGAGTTGGAAGGACCTTAAAGATCATCTAGTTCCAACCTCCCCTGACATGGGCAGGGACACCTCCCACTACACCAGGTTGCTCAGTGCCTCATCCAGCCTGGCCTTAAACACCTCCAGGGACCGAGGAAGCATCCACAGCCTCTCTGGGCAACCTGTTCCAGTATCTCACCACCCTTACAGCAAAGAGCTTCTTTCTTCTGTCTAGCTTAAATCTACCCTCTTCCAATTTGCATCCATTACTCCAATTTGCATCCATTACTTCTAGTCCTGCCGTCCTGGACTCTACTCAAAAGCTCCCTTCAGGTACTGAGAAGGTACTCTGAGGTCCTCCCTGATCTTCTCTTCTCCAGGCTGAACAAAGTCACGCTTTGCTTCTTTGACAATATAAAACTACAATTCCACCTGACCTTGCAGTAATAGGATCACATCAAGATTAATCTATGTCATAGATTAAGCCCACTGAAGTAAACTAATCTTTCTGCAGTCAGCTAAGAATATATGTTTACACACCAAGCCGGGAAAACCTCAGGAGCATAAAATGAAAACCTGTTGGAATCAACCACCAAGACAGTAGCTACATGAATGCTGAGCACACTTAGTGCTGCACCACTGACCTCAAGGTGGTTTCAGAAAAGAAAAACTCTCTGAACAAGTTTTTTAATTATATTGATCAATTGATGAAAAATAAGTATAGTCTAGTCAGAAGAGCACTGTCATAACAGAAGGCTCAATCACTAGAGTGCTACAGTGCTAATGGGTTTTTGCTCGCTGTTGAGTGCCACCAAACCACTCCTTGTCCAGTCAGTAAGATCTTTGTCAGCCTGCATCTGGGGGTATTTTCTCTTTCACAAGCAGCTCCTTCCCAGCGCACGTGTCATGCTTCTCTAGAAAATGTATTTACTGGTCTGCACATCTTTCTGAGCAGTCCATTCCACCATCTCAGCCCAGGCTCACACTTCTGTCTCTCCTTCATCTCAATTAAAACGTATCAAAGTATCATAGAATGGTTTGAATTGGAAGGGACCCTAAAGATCATCTAGATCCAACCCACCTGCTATGGACACCTCCCACTACACCAGTTTGCTCAGTGTCTCATACAGCCTGGCCTTAAACACCTCCACAGATTGAGAGGGCATCCACAACCTCTCTGGGCAACCTCTTTCAGTGTCTCACCACCCTCACAGTAAATAACTTCTTCTCTCCAGCCTAAATTGCCCCTCTTCCATTTTGCATCCATTACTCCTAGTTGTATCCTATTAAAAAGTCCTACCCCTGACTTTCTGTAGGCCCCCTTCAGGTATTGAGAAGCTACCATGATGTTCCCTATGAGCCTTCTCTTCTCCAGGCCCATGGCAGGGTGGTTGGAACTAGATGATCTTTAAGGTCTCTTCAAACCCAAACTATTCGATCATTCTATATATCCAGTCAATATATTCCCAGTTATTAGGTCACTCAGATAAGCTCTCCCCATATGCTCTCAAGAAGTCTCATCTACAGGGCAAAAGAAATGAAGACTTCCAGAAATATTTTATGAGCAATGTCCCGAGAGCAAATTTATAAAGAATGAAGTCTAAGACTTCGACAGAAGATAAAGAAAACTTTCTGACTGCCAGAATAAATTTCAGTTCACCGAGAAGCACCATTTTGTGCTGTGCAATAGAGCAGGTTGCTTTTTTGGCAATTACTACAGATATTACAACTATCTGGGTCCAGTCCTACACACCCTACAGGTGTTGAACTCTGACATAAAATATACCTTAGCTCAGAAACAACAGAAGTACATCTTTTAGAATTTAGAATTAAGCATAAATTGGCTTTATGCCAGCCCTCAGCTGAATTCCACCTTTAATGAAGTGAATACAAATTAGGGTTTTCCAGCGGGATCTGCAGGATTTGTCCTATTGTTAAATTAGAAAATTATCATTCTATCGTTTCACTGCAGAATTCACAGCATACATACATTTTAATAAGCATTTTCACATTCACTTTAGTAGAGAATGAGCAGACACAACAGGAATCAGTCACAGAATGTCAGAGACTGGAAGGGACCTCAAGAAATTGAATCCCATCCCCTTGCCAGAACAGGAACACCCAGACCCTGTCACAGAGGAAGGTGTCCAGGTGGGGTTTGAATGTCTCCAGAGAAGGAGACCCCACACCCTCTCTGGGAAGCCCATGCCACTCTTCTCTCACCCTGAAAAAGTTTTTTCTTAGTTTTCTGTGGAACTGCCTGTGTTTCAGCTTGCACCCATTGCCCCAAGTCCTATCATTGGAGGTCACTGAGAAGAGCCTGGCTCCAGTCTCCTGACACTCACCCTTCACATATTTATAGACATAACTGAGGTCACCAAATCAGAAGGACACAATAATACAATGATCATGTGGCTGAATACCTGGGATGTAAATCCACTCAAATTAATCCATTTAGCTCTTTGTATTCCCAGGCATTAACTCTCTGTCCTGTGCCTGGATGCTATCTAGCACAACAGGGTCCATGTCTTAGCTTTCTGGGATCATACCAAGAATAATTAAATCAGTACCACCTTGTGATTAAGGCTTTTAGTTTTAATCAAGTTCACTAAGAAAATAAGTGTGTATTACCTCCTTCCTATCCACTGCTTGTACAGGATTCTGCCAAGAATATTAGTACAAAAAAGAGAAAACACGTTCAATGTTTTTGCATTAAGAGAATTCCTGAGTAAAATTTAGGAAACTGAACACAAAAGGCCTACTTTATCAGGACACATCTACTTGTAACTGTGAATGAAAAATATCCCAAACTGAATAAGCAAGAATGTTGGTGAGTTTGAACCATTATTATAATTTTTAAGATGAAAAGCTGACCTCACCTTGGTGTAAAAGGTTTTATATTAGTTGTGACCTAAGCCTGGCAACTGGCTGGAAATGGGAACAAGGCTGAGAGCAACCCTTTGTATCTCTGAATTCATACATATGCAACTACTCCTAGTGACTATACCCCTTCTTCCCTTTGCAGACACCCCAATGTCACCAGGCTATTGCTTTCTGGCTTAACCTATGTATTTCCATACATCCTTGCAGATGGATTCTTGGAAGAACTCTGATTACCCACAACTTTTGAAATTTTAATTTCCAGACTCTGTGGCCTTAGGAAAGGGTGAAGAAACATGTTTATAGCATCCAAATTGGATTGATAGCAGAAAACTGCATAACTTCTGCAGCAAAATTTTTTAAACGTTTCCATTTGAAAGGCACTTTGAAAAATCCCCCGCAGACATGCCTGGAACTGGTGGCTAGCACTGCAAACAATGTCTGAGCTCTGTGTTTATACTTTTGACACACACAATTGCATAAATATCCAGCAAAAATGTGAGTCCTCTCAAAATAAAAGGTGTAGTCATGACAGAATGAAATTTTACTGCTGCCATCAAGTTCTCTCTGGTTTGGCTGTTAAATGGGGAGGTGCTACATCCATATTTGCTTCCTGTCTGCTGTGCATAGATTCAGCTTAAGATCTTCTCTGAGTGACACTAAGGTGTAGGCAATTTCCCATCTGAGAAATTCAAGGCTCAGCTGGTGAGAGAGCCTGTCACTAAGTCTCTACTTCAGCAGCCACCTAATCAATACAGACACAAGGAAAGCTACTGTATTGATCTGATTTGATTTTCTGCTACATGTTCATCTCCAGTGTGACCACATTAGATACCACTGCAGCTGGTAAAGAGATGAACTGAAAGTGTTCAGAAAACTCTTTCCTTCAGAACATGGAGAACATAACACATCTTTACTTCACATGCTGCTCACAGCATCAGCCACATATTACCTATTTCTTTCACTGTTCCATGCATCAGCAATATTCTGAAAGTGTAGCAAGTACTAAAGAAATCTGAACTTTGATAAAGCATCTAAAAGGTACATGGTGCACATCTGTACTTCTTCTTCAAACATATTTCAGATGGCTTAAAATTTACTTCCATTACTCATTTTGAAGCTTTGAAAAATTCTTTCTCCGTTTTTAAATACAAAAGAAGAGAGAGCATGTCATTGCTTTGATAATATATTCCAGGTATGCAAGTGTTATTGTATTAAAATAACAGTTTAAATCTAAACTACTTAGGTTGAATTAAAGTTCAAACGTCAGAAGACATAACCTAATCTGGGAGAAAAACCAAGGCAGCTTTCATCTCACCAAAAGTAGAACGAGCCTTTTTTAGCATCCTGCTTTGCAAAAGACCTTTGACCCAAGCAAATGGCCACTCAAACAATAGTAGTAAAGCAGATCACAATTCTTTTCTCAATTGCACCCAATCTGTTCATTTACCTTAATGTTTTCCTTAAAATAGAAAAATGTGAAACACCTACCTTTTCAGACTTGAAGAAAGCACTATCTCCTTGGGATGTTAGCCAGATGGAGTGAGATAATATTTAGTTTAAAATCAAAGTATTCCCCATAGCCCTCAGGCATGCAGAGGTTCTTTTACCTCTGCTAGAGCATGTGCAAATGTCTACTCAGGATATTAGAAAAGACTAATTCCTAATTCCTTGGGTTAAGCCTGCTTGCTGCTATGGACTACTACGGGGTTTATTCCTATTAGAGACTTACTGGTTGCCCAAGGTGACAGTGCTTTGTCACAGGTAATCATGAAAGTGATAAGGCAAAGGTTTTACAAAATTTAACTTGGAGTAGCAAAGATCAAGTTATTAAGTCTGCAGACTTTCAAGTCTAAACCAGAAGCAGATAGCTTTATTTTACTTTTCCTGCAATAGCTGATCCACTGTAAAGACACATACCCTTTTAACTCACAAGCACAACTGGCACTTAAATAACCAGTGCTGGCAGATTGGAGCAGGCTGATACCACTCCCCAGATGGCAGCAATTATAAGAGGAAGAGAAGGTCAAGCTGTGTCAGGAAAAGAAGTGTTTGTGTTAATTTTTCACTTTTTGGTGTAGGCCAGTTAATCTTTTCTAATCACATAACTTTGTACCAGGCTGATTCACAAACAGCAGAACAAATCCCAGGAGGGGTTAACACTTGTGACTGCCATCTAACAGCAGGAACCAGAATGGTATTGATTGGAGACATGGTCTTTGATGTTCCTTGCTACTTTGAAAAGAAACACAGCAGCAACCCGGCTATAATCATAATGAACCTCTCATGAAATGGCTGAAAATGTCATTATTTAGTAAGACACCTTCTGAAGCATATGCAAGTACAGACATAGCAAGTTGTGCATCACAACTAGTACGTATTTCTTTAGGGGAAATTTGATATTTTACATAGATTTTGACAAAAATCTAAATGAGGCATTTTCGGTTTAGGACAGAATTCTACCATCCTGGAGTGTGTTGTTTAAATTAACTATGTTAAGGTATTTAGCTTCAGATAATATCAAATAATTTATGCACACCTCAGCTGCTGCACTTCATCACAGCATGTACAGCTAGATGAATATGTTGTTCCTTGGTGGTCAGTAGGAAGTATCTCACCTGGAGCAGTATCTCACCTGGCTGAATAGGTGGGACGCCTTCTGGAAACCACAAGAACACAATGTGATATGAGCAACTCGTTTCTTTTTTTTTAATTTTTTTTTTTTCGTTTTCCTGCATGCCCGGCTGTTTGTTTCCCCATGTCATTTAAATGATTGGGCACCAGCAGATGGAGCCAACAAGCTATTTGTTACGTTTGGTACAAGGGAAAGCAACAAACGGCCATTAGGCTAAATTAGTCATTAGACTAGATTGCTACTAACAGTGTCAGATATTATGAACTTCTCTGGTGCAAATCAGATACACCCTTATGACTTTTTTTCTTCCCAAAGCAAAAAAACCAGGCAGTTTCGTCTCAATTGCCCTAGTTTACATCATTGATCTCGTGCCAGTACTTTGCTTATCACTTCTATCCTGAAGCAAGGGAGAGATAAAGGGAGATGAGGAGAAGGCAAGGTGGTTCGGGGTACTTCAGTGATGGTTTCCTTTTCATGGTCAAAGCCACAGTTTACCAGGGATATGAATTCCCTACTTAAGCAATTACTTGTTCCAGATATTAATAAAGTGCAAAAAAAAATCTTCAATTAAAAGGTGACCTATTTCTATACAGATCAATCGAGCAGCAACTCAAAAATTCAGAATACACCTTACTGGCAAGACAGAAAAAGACCCAAGAAGAAAAAGGGAGATCATGGAAGGTAGGAGAGAATTAATAAACTGAATTTGCAAGGGATTCTGATCTTTCTACTGCAGAATGAGAGAAACTTCTCTGAAACAGAAAGGGGGAGTGAAATTTTCTCTGAAATTTCTTATTCCTTGGCTTCATCCTCATCTAAAAAGATAATTATCTCAGGATGCTAGGTAACAGAGTGGTATGTCCCAAAAAAAAGGGTAACATCTAATCTGCTCTTTCAGAAAGCCTTTACTAAAGATTAGCAACTGAAAAAAGTTGCTGCTGGAATCAGCAGCATTTAAAAATATTTTCCCCTCCTTAACTAAAGTTGAGGTTGCGGAATAGCTTCAGTCAGATGAAATTACTCAAATTTATCTCCATCTCTTTGCACAGAATTCACTATAGCCCTGCTCTCCATCCTCTTTAATCTCTTTCCTAGATGGCAATGGCTGAAGTGCAATTATGCCAAAGGCTGCAAGGACCACAGCAAGAATATATGGCCTCCATATCACATGTTACTGGCCTCAATAATCATTACAGCTAAACACAAAAAAAGCAGATTCTGGCATCTACATTTATTTGCCAAGAAACAGACAGCAAAAAAAAAACCAACCTCCTGGAGATATTCTTCTTCTCTGATTTTGAGATAGTTTAATGTTTTGGTAATTGTATTTTGAATTCAATCAAAAATTCTATCAGCTGGTGAAGGAAATGGTCCACTGACTGAAATTAGAGTAATCAAATTACTGCCAATTGAGACCGTTTGTGGATAATGATGTATCCACTCCATGCTGTTAAGCTGTCAGCAACGTAAGAATAACTGGTGAATTCTAGATAATGATAAATGAAGAAAGCAGATAAATATTCTTAAAAACAAGCTACTGTTACAACAAAAATCACATTTTACAGGACCCAAACAAGAATTCTGGCTAGAAACTCACTGCCCCTTTTAGAGCTCTGAAACAAAGAAAACTGCTGAAGCCAGGATAATACCATTAGCTGTATCTTGTTAGGAAACTGAATAGTTTGGGTTGGAAGGGACCTTAAAGATCATCTAGTTCCAACCCCCCCCCAGAGACAAATTAGTTACAGTAATAAGAGAATCTTTAAAGTATTAATATTATTACATTAACCTCTAGAAAATACATAAGGAAATATATGGCTCCCATAAAAGAAAATTGATTCACTGCAGTTATGAGCAGTACAAAGCCAGACATTAAATAATGCTGAACTAGAAGTAATGCAAGAAGTTCAAGATCTTGACTGAGGCTCTGCTTTCGCCTAGTTCAATTTAAAACAAACAAAAAAGAGAGAGAGAAAAAGGTAATTAAATAGGTTAAGTTCTTCAAACTTCTCCCTGAGCATTTGCCAATTCCCAGGAAGGCCTTTGGAATGTTCCAATTCCCACTCCTGCTCACTGATCTCCCCTTAACTATTCTTCCTCCTTATCAGAAGGAGAGCAGGTGCCTCACTGCATTTGGATGCAGACTGAGAAGGAATTGAATGATTCCTGAGCTTAAAACACACATCTGTGAGTAAATCTTACTGACAATACCACATTTCTGAAACCCAGGTCTATATTTTGGGCAGCCAGCCATATACCAGCTGTACTCCTCAGTGCTTTTTTCTGAAGCCTGCACAGAGAAGTATTTTTTAATTATTGTCTTCCTCATCTACAGGGACATTCCAGCATCTATCTGCTGCAAACAGACAGTTCTGCAGCCTGTGCAGGTTCTTGGTGTTCCAAGCAGAAGGCAGTCAGAGCACAGTGGCCCGTGCTACAGAGCAGATATGCTGGCAGAGCATCATCTTCTTTTAGAAAAGACTCCAGGGATAACCAGACAAAGGAAAAAAAAATCTATGTTTTCCTTCTGGGGATTCTTCCTAAGGGATAGCTTCTACTAATCTAACCTTCCTTGGTTGCCCAGAGAGCTTGTGGATGCTTCCTCAATCCCTGGATGTGTTTAAGGCCAAACTGGATGAAGCAATGAGGAAACTGGTCTAGTGGGAGGTGTCCCTGTCCATGGCAGGGGGATGGAACATCTAGTTCCCTTTAAGGTCCCTTCCAAACCAAAGTATTCTATGATTCTATGAGATGGTACAGAGGGACCATGTATGAAAAAAAAAAATAAAATCAGTCTTAGCTGGAAATGGGGCAGGGTGAGGATTCAGAGATGCCTTAAAGGGTTTTTGTGTAGCTTGAGTGATGACTGAGAGTTGTGTCATAACACTGGGCTTGAATAGCGCCAGCATGGCAATAAAAGGGCTGAGACAAGAAACAGGGACACAATTAATACATGGTTTTCTCCTTTTTCTCCCTAGAAAATCCTTCCCAGTCACCCTGCATGGCACTGTTGCAGGGCAGCTTTCCCTCTCATCCTGAGTAAGATAATGTGGGATGTATGATGCGATTCTTGTCCTCATATTCCCTCTAGTAGGCAGCTCATAGATTGAGCTCAACCATAGTAACATAAAGCATAGAGTAAAAGACCAGCTCCTACACATTAATTATCTTTCAAACCTCTGCAGAGCATCTCTTTTGACAGTTCCAATGGTCCCAACAGATGTTAGGAACTAATTAAAGTTACAAAAAAGATTGTCACCCATATCTTAGGACATTTACCCAAGGACAAGGGGCCTGAGAATACCAAAGTCAAGCAGAGCACAATTTGCTGGCTGTTTCTGATGATATCAATGGCAGTTCGCGTGTAAAAGTTCTGCCAGGGAGCACCACAGGGCATAAAACTGCTGACCTATATCAGACATGAGATATTGTCTACCTGCTGTAAATCTTCCTAGGTGCTGAAGCTATCTAGAACCACAAAGGGGGGAAAGTTATTTAAGTTACCTTCCCCCTTGCTAGGTTGTGGATTTTGTGGTTTTCTTCTTACAGCTATGCCACAGTATGAGCCAATAAGAAACAAAAAGTAAATACTAGCAGTTGGATTCCCAAGCGAACGCACATGTTGAGCAGTGCTAAACAGAAGCTATTGCAATAAAGCATTTTGCTGTGACCATTACTGGAATTACTAGAATTAGAACAAGAGGTGGAAGGGAAAACATCATTGAAGTGGGACACAAGTAGCTAATTTTAGCCAGCAGCTGTGGCTTTAGTGGGGTATTAGGAATGCTGGCAGGCCCACTGACAGGGAGAAAACAGACTCCTGCACTTTTCTGCACACAGCTTGTAATCCAGAAACAATGACCACATGTGAAGTCTGGCTCTCCTGATGTCACACCCAAAACCAACACTTCTTTCAGTCAAATTCTTCAAGCACTGGCCTACATTCCATATTTGTATTCAGACCTAAAAAAAATAATGCTGGAATAAACCCAGAAATGCTGTGCAGCAGGTGTTGTGCAGATCAAGATCTTTGTTCCTACAGGAATAGGTGGGGTTTTGTACTTTAATTGTGCTGTTATGAACATGGTATGAGTCACTGCCTCTCCTTTTTCCTGCCTTTCTAACAGCCTTGTGCTGTACCAACAGGTATGTGCGTGAAGAGACCATGGATGGCATATAAAGACACTTGATGAGTCTCCACAAAGAAACCAATGCAGCTGGTGAGGTTTCTAATCTTGATTTTGAATGACAATATATAATAATTTGCATTGCTATCAACAAGCATGTAAATAGTTAGTAACTCCCAGAGAATCCAAATTAGGAACTAAAAGCACCCCAGTTTATCTCTGAGTGATGGCATTCCAACAGTTATTGGATAGCCAAGGCAGAATAAATAATAAGCCAAATTTTTCTAAAGATTAACCTCTTGGGAGGGGGAAGCAGGAAGAGAATATAAGTTGTCTGTGCAGAATGTTGTCAGATGAGAATTAAAATTCCAGTCTCCTCTGATGCTTCTGCAGGAAAGTGCAAAACACTGGGTACATTCCCCTCATGCACGTGCACACTGTGTTTTCATGGCGTGCTGCTTAAAGGCTTACAGCTTCTTGGTTCCTCATAAGTCTTGATACATAAACATTGTGGCACCTAAAGCTGCACTCCTCAGCCCCAGAGCCCTGGCTGAAACTGAAACCTTTTCTGACAGAAGTAAGATATATCTGAAGGTTTTCATACAGGGATTAGCTGGGAACTGCTGCATGGGACCATTTGAGGTTTAATCTGCTGCTTCCACCAAAAGCTTCTCAAATGCGCTATCAAAGTCAGCTTGGCAAATGTTCAGTGATCAGCACTGTGACAGCATAAGGCCTATGTAATTTCACTTTCAAATGCCTAGAATTTGCCTTATGCTCTGAAACAATATTCATAATCTAACATACTGTTGATTGTTTCCCAGAGGATTTTCCTTTCACAAACAATAGAATATTCTTTCCATTCTTTCCTCTCCAGACAGGAGAGGAGAAGAAGGGAGATGAAATTTTTACTCCCATTGTAGTTTCCCAGAAAACAGCCTGAGCACCACAGTCAAGGAAGACCTGTAGAGAGAAAAAACACATCCCTTAACAGGAATGTTCTACAGTTCTTGATAGAACAATATAGATGTCTTTTCAAATATGAAATGAATAATATAGGCCACTTATTGTGGGCATCTAAATAAATCACAAAATAACACTGAGCAATAATCAAGTCAGATACTGATTACTGACTCTTTCCATCATTCATTCCCACCAAAATTCAAAGGCAAACATCCAAGAGATGTATAAATGGAAAAGCTGGAGCTGGATTTTTTCCAATATATACTTTACAATCATAGAATGGTTTCGTTTGGAAGGGATCATTTCCTTCCAACCCTCCTGCCAGGGACATCTCCCACTAGACCAGGATGCTCAATATCTCATTCAGCCTGGCCTTAAACACCTCCGGAGAGGGGGCATCTGAGCTTCTCTAGGCAACTTGTTCCAGAGTCTCACTTTTAAAAAAGGCACTACATTCCTTAATCTCATGTGCTTTTCAGAAGATTCGCAACTTTGAAAATTCCACTAAACACTATCTTAAATAGCTCCCAGCATCTCATGCATTCTGCTGGGGCCAGAGGAGGATTCTTTCAGAGCTAAGGTACACTGAGACCTGGTGATGTAACTAGCTGGGAATCTCATTCTGATCACAATATTTTATAGTTGCACACACCATGTTATAAATTAGTATTTAAACTCAGGTGCTAGAATGAGAGAAGAATGTAGTAGACAAGAGCAGAGAGCCCAGGCTGTACACAACCAACAGCATCACCTCACAGACAGCCAAAAAACTATGTTCCTGGAAGCCCCACACTGACAAAGCTGATCCACCTTGTAGGGAAACTTTCCAGAGACTACAAATTGTAAGGGCTGGCGACAGAGAGTCCTGAGCATGTGCCTTATCACTGATTGGAATGAGTCGTCAGTCATTAACTGCAGTTTCTGTTAGACTCACTGAGGGGAATTAGACTAACTGTCAAGTTTAAATTTAAACTTGTAGATACAAAACATTACCTCTTTTTTTTTTTTAAGAGTAGTTCAAGCACACTTCAAATCCCACAAGAAAATCTCTATTTTGCATGGAAAAAAAGAGCACTAAGCATGTTCAAGAAAGCATTGCACACCAGATGACTCTCAACAAATGACAACTACATTAGTCAATTAATTCCACAAGCACAGTCACTAATGAAGTCAATTTTCCATGGATTTGTGTCTTAAATCTTTACTGAGCATACAGGAGCTCATGATACAAACTCCTCTTCATACAATTATTCGGTCTCTTCAATCCTGTTATCCCACTTAGCCTAGCTTCAGACTCTGTTCTGCTGTTACAACCAGTCAAATTTAGCCAGGGGAATCCACCATAGACAAGCAGTTAGGTCTCCTCAAGAATAATGGAATCGCTTGGGTTGGAAGGGACCCTAGAGATCACCTAGTTCCAACCCCCCCCTGACATGGGCAGGGACACCTCGCACTAGATCAGGCTGCTCAGTGCCTCATCCAGCCTGGCCTTAAACACTTCCATGGAGGGGGCATGCACAACCTTGCTGGGCAACCTGTTCCAGTGTCTCATCACCCTCACTGTAAGGAATTTCTTTCTCATATCCAGTCTAAATCTTCCCACTTCCAGTTTGCATCCATTACTCCTAGTCCTGTCATCCTAGACCATATTAAAAAAGTCCTACCCCAGCCTTTCTACAGGTGTTGAGAAGCTACTCTGAGGTCCCCCTGAGGCTTCTCTTCTCCATGCTCAACAATCCAAACTCCTTCAGCCTGTCCTCAGAAGGGAGGTGCTCCAGCCCTCTCATCATCTTCACGGCCCTCCTATGGGTCCACTCCAACAGCTCAATGTCCTTCTTATGTTGAGGGCTATAGAACTGGACACAGTAACTCCAAGTGGAGCCTCACTAGAGCTGAGGAGGGGGGCAAAATCCCCTCCCTTGACCTGCTGGCCACACTTCTCTTGATGCAGTCCCGGACTGGGTAGGCTTCTGGGCTACAAGCACACACTGACAGCTCATGTTGAGTTTCTCATCTGCTGACACCCCTCAATCCTCCTCTTGAGGGCTGCACTCAAGCCACTCTCTACCCAGCTGTATCCGGGCTTGGGGTTGCCACTACCCAGGTGCAGGACCTTGCACTGGCCTTGTTGAACTTCATGAGGCTGGCATGGGCCCACCACCCAAGCCTGCCAAGGTACCTCTGGATGGGATCCCTTTCCTCTGCTGTGTCAACTGCATCACACAGCTCAGTGTCAGCCACAATCTTAATGAGCGTGAACTCAATCCCGCTCTCCCTGTCACCAACAAAGTTGCTCAATAGCACTGGTCCCAGTACTGATCCTGAGGAATGCTGTTCATCACTGGTTTCCATTTGCCCAGAGAGCCATTGACTGCAACACTGAGTGTTGCAGTTTAGTGTTCTAGGCTAAAAATAATCTGCTCTCTGCACCACTATTGTTAAACTGCTGCACTGTTGGGAAAAATCAGGAAAACAAGAGTTCTTAAAATTCTAAGCATGTCTGTTCTTACTCTCTGAATACAGAAATGAGGATAAATTCTTTTCTGCAAGCCAAATTCCAGTCAGCTGAGAAAATAAGAAAAATCTCTAGCTCAAATAATGCTGAGTGCCAACAGAACATTGTCTGTGTCACTTCTAGAGAACAGTCCCCAAGCCTACATTTACAATAAAAACCAGGCTTACCCAGTTATTGGGAAAGTTAATATTCAGCCATTGTGACCTCAGTTACTGGGGCAGCCTGTGCTTCCTCAACACAGGATGGAGAAAAGCTTCAATGTAAGGCAGAATTGAGTGAGTAGCCTTTTGCATTCACTCACTTCACCCAGGTGCTGTTCCATCTCTTTTCATCCAGAATTTATAAGAGAAGAGCCAAGTAAAGAACAGCTTTAGGTGTCAAAAAGAAGATACACCCAGTTGTCCAAGACATGCCCACTTACAAATCAGGTATTGCTACTAAGTTATCATAGACCCAAGTGAAGACAATTTACTTCATTGTAATTTCTGTATTAAATGAGGCAAACCCCACAGAGCTTAAGGCAAGAAATGGAAACACAAGGCCATTACCCACCCTCACATCCATCCCTCCCCCTGCCTAATGGAGGAGAGCAAAGGGGAGAGTCAGTCCAAATGGTGGCTGCTGCCCTTCCCCACTGGTGTTAAATAGGAGAGTGGGTGATGGGGACTGATTTGGAACAGCTGGGGAGGGAGGGGAAGAGTCTCCAGTGGAGCTAAGGCGTGTGGGATTTGGGGGAAAATAGGCTGGAAAAGAGTTGGTGTGGGGCAGAGGCAGGAGATGGGGTATGTGGAACTTGCCAGGAACAAACTGGGGGGAAAAATGGAAGGACTTGAGTATTCACCACGAGGGTAGTGAGATACTGGAATAGGTTGCCCAGAGAGGTGGTGAAGGCCCCATCCCTGGAGACATCCAAGGACAGGCTTGCTGAGGCTCTGAGCAACCTGATCTTGCACAGGATGTCCCTGCCCATGGCAGGGGGGTTGGGACTAGATGATCTTTAGAGTCTCTTCCAACCCAAACCATTCTATGATTCAATATACCATTATTTCCTGCAATGTGTTTTTCAAAGATTATTAGTTAACCCTGGAATTTTGAACACACAAGTGGCCATAGTGAACGGAACATGATTAAAACTTCAAGAGCAGAACATTAAGCATATTTGACAGGTAATTTAATGTACACATGGAGAGGCACGTAATCACTTTCATCAGTTATTTAGTTTTCTTAAGGGTCTCAACAAAACTGCTCACACTTTCCTTGATCTGAAAGCATTTATTTAAAGAATTCATGGGAACCTTAAAATATTGAAACTCATACTTGGAAAGTCAGTTTTGTCACAACCTGTTTTCATTACATGACTACTTGCTCATTACCCACTGAAAACAGTAGAAGCCTTCTCTGTAACCTTATCAGATCCTTGTAACAGTATAAGTTAAAAACCCCAAAGTTAGTCCTTATTTACTTAACAAAATTGAAGGATGAGTTACAGACTACAATCAGATCTAAGTTAAGAAGGGAAATTTTGCCAAAAATGAGCTTGGATTGCACTCACAGCTATATCTTACACACCATGATCATGTCTTGCAGCTGCATTTTCAGTTCTTTGGTGAACACTAGGCACATCTGGTTTGTTTTTTGGGATTTGTTTAAAGGGAACCTAATTAATAACATCACACATTCTATTATTTTCTCACTAGTTTTTAAATGAATGCAAATACCACTTCATTAAATTACAGCAGCACAGAGAAGCCACAAATTAAATAGGGGCTTCAAACACTTGCAGCTACAGAAAGATTACATGGATATATAAAAAACTATTTAACGGAACCATCCAAATCCAATTACTGTCTCAGATATACCAAAAAATCCTCCAGACCCCTCAGTATTAAGCCAACCTTTCAAAACTTCAAAAATACAACCAGAAAAAAGAGAAAAACAAAACCAGAACACCCAACAAACTTAGGAGAAAAATTTACTACTTGCCATATCTCTCTTCTCAGATATTTCTCTCTTAACAGTTATTGTTAAAAGGTATCCTTTCCTCTTGTGGTACTAAACGTATTTGAAAAGGAGCCAGAGACAGATCTTTAGCTGCCTCCACAAGAGGATTAAAACAAAAAATTCTGAACTTTTACTGTTTTCTCCCCATTATAATCTTCTCTTTACGTTGCTTTTTTTCACTGGATATTTTCAGCCATGGCTCTCAAGAACTTTTGCAGTCCCTAAAGCTATTCTTACTGCCAGATGAAGCTGAACTAAGAAGTTAAGCTCTTTTCACACTCAGAAACATATTTTTGTATTCAACTTTACAACAGATGGACCATAAACTCCCGAATAAAACTCCTCACATGTCAAACCAAACTTCAGCAGATAAATCCCCTCTGGCAACACCCTACACTCACTGACACTGCCTAGCAAATTGAAGCTTATAGCAACTTATCAGTACCTGAGGGGGTCCTACAGAAAGGCAGGGGAAAGACTTTTTAATATGATGTCGGATGGGAGGACCAGAAACAACGGATGTAAATTGGAAGGGGGTACATTTAGACTTGACATAAGAAAGAAATTCTTTACGGTGAGGGTAGTGAAACACTGGAACAGGTTGCCCAGAGGGGTTGTGGACGCCCCCTCTCTGGAAGTGTTCAAGACCAGGCTGGACATGGCACTGAGCAGCCTGATCTAGTGGGAGGTGTCCCTGCCTATGGCAGGGGGGTTGGAACTCGATGATCTTTAAGGTCCCTTCCAACCCAAACTATTCTTTGATTCAATGATTCTATGAGTAGAGAGGCATATGGAATGCTGTACTTTGCAAACTTTGTCACTACAGAAACTTGGTTCTTCTGTTACAGACTCTACAATACAGTGGTGGTTTTGATGAATCTTACCCCTAAAAGCTTAAACAGAGGCTCAAGGTCCCTTGCTTGGCCAGAAAGAGGGTGCTTGGGTTTTAACTTGTGGGTAGTATTTTGGAGGTGATTCTGCTCCTGCAGCACAGAGCCACAAGTGAAAGAAAAACTGCTCAACCCACGATGTGTTTTCACTTCATTATTTTATTGTCAGAAGCTAAATCTGCCGGTGAATCTCATTCTTAACCATCTGATTCCATAGCTTGAAGGAAAGAAAAATCTTAACCTCTGAAGCACCTGTGTAATCCTCATGTGAAACTAAGCTCCTGGGAAGCTCTTTTGTAACATTTACTGTTTATTTCTAGCTGGGAATTTCAAACAGAAATGTTCTGAGGCACCGTCACTTATGTGCTCTAAGTCCAGTGTTTCTACAAATCGTCATGACTTATACCTATGTTTTCTCTTCCCTGTTCCTCCTGTTCAAGATTATTCACCAGATTTAAAGTGCAAAGGCAAACTAAGCCCAACCCTTGAAAAAGATTCAGAGTGATTCTGGCCCTCTCTAGTCCCCTCAAGCCAACACCATGCATCCCCCAGCACAACATCATAATGGAGACCACTTCTGGAATATTGTGTCCAGTTCTGGTCTCCTCAGTACAGGAAGGACAGGGAACTGCTTGAGAGGGTAAAGTGTAGAGCAACAAAGATGATGAAGGGACTGGAGCATCTCCCTTATGAGGAACGGCTGAGGGAGCTGACTCTTCTCAGTGACCTCCAATGACAGAAAAGGGGGAATGGGTACAAGCTGGAACATAGAAGGTTCCAGAGAAATGTAAGAAAAAAACTTTCTCGCAGTGAGAGTAATAGAACACTGGAACAGACTGCCCAGAGAGGGTGTGGGGTCTCTTTCTCTGGAGACATTAAAAACCCATCTGGACAGGTTCCTGTGTGACCTGGTCTAGGTGTTCCTGCTCTGGCAGGGGGATTGGACTAGAAGATCTTTTGAGGTCCCATCCAGTC
Organism: Turnix velox; assembly: GCA_013400935.1. NCBI lineage: Eukaryota > Metazoa > Chordata > Aves > Charadriiformes > Turnicidae > Turnix > Turnix velox. Next base: position 94,942 of record VZTY01029252.1, read on the forward strand.
CCTGATATTCTGTGATTCTGTGAAAAGGATGTTAACTAGTAGATGACACGGGGGTTTTCTCTGAGAAAATGTATCAGAATTCCATAATCTTCATCACTTTTCTAAATTGCTTCCAGCTGCTGTACATTTAGGGCCGCATGCTTGTGTCTACCAGTCTCGTGAGCCCAAGTTACCACTGCTTGGCTCTTCTGAGTGCATGCCCTTATCTTGAGACTCGTTGAGTTGAAACAGAGTATATTTCATTTCATTTTGCCAGTAGCCAAACTTTTTTGGAGAGGTAGAGAGTAATGGTGTGGAAGTGATTGCTCGTCTTTTGAACTGCAAGTTTTATGTAACAATGAAAAAGTTACTGAAATACCAGCTAGAGCCTCGGGTGACTTTTATTCATTTTTTTTCAATAGTCCATGAGTAGTGCTGTGGGAGGAAGACACCAGCTGCAGTAACACTTGTTTTTCTGTTCTTGTGGTTACACTTTGGGGTTAGGCAATGTTTAGTTCCCAGCACAACTGACCCAACAGCCTTCCCTTCAGGAGTGTCAACACATGCAAATAAGTGTTTGAGGAATTGCTGCTCCAGTATCTAATAGTTAACACTTTTTTTTTTCAAGTTCAGCCACTTGTAGATTAAGGAGACTGAAGAATTTCACTGCAAGCTGTATGAAAACTCAGCTATTACTCTGGTTGATCTTTGATCTTAGCATTTATTGTACTGCTGTAACCCTTGAGAAGTTTACTGCAATGTTGCATTTAGACTAAAGACTTGCAGCTTAAAGGAAAAAAGCATCTTCCAGCCTTGCTGTTCCTTAAAAAATACGAAGCTGGGGAGGCAGAGAGGGGGAAGAAGGTTTGTACCCCTGCAGGAAAAAAGTATTCTAAACACTTTTATTTAAAAGCTTTGCTTGTGTAAAGGCAGACTTCAAGGTTTTCAAGGGCCACTTCACTCTGCACTCCTCATAAACAGTGGCTGTTACTGTTTGTGGCTGTTACTGTCTCCCACTGCACTGGCTTTTCATTCACTTCCCAAACTGAAGTTTGATCTCCCATGATGAAGTACTACCTCTGTTAAAGGGCACTGGTAAAACACACCCTGACTTGAATGAGGCAAAGAATTTCAAGTTCTCAGTTGTGTTTTTTTTCTTTTTTGCACAGCCCTCTGGGGGCTTTGTCATAGCCTGTCTCAGACTCTTCTTCCTGTGACTTTGCCTCCTGGGTTCCTCATCTATTTTTAGGTCTCATGCTCTTTCCTGTGCCTGTTTTAACTCTACTACTGTACCACTTAACCCCTGGAGGATATGGTAATGGTGGAAAAGCAGCAGCATGTTGAAAACAAATTCACATTGGTTAATTTACATAATCCTCTAAGTGCTCTGAGGCACAGGACATGCAGAAACCATCACCGGGGCCACTTCTTTGTATTATGCATTTGTTTATCAACAGCTCTAATATGGACTGATTAAGAAATACTCATCAAGGGTGTAACATTTTACCCGTCATATCTACTTGAGCTAATACATGAGTGGTTCAGGTTTTGTCCACTACTCTCAAGCGTTTTCCTCACAGGGCATGTACTGGTTTGGGCATGTTATGGGAATTCTTTTCCCCTCAGTAGTATCAGTCAGTGTGATGTCCCTATGCAGTACAAAACCAACACATTCTCAGGCTTTGAATTTCTTAAATATGTTTTGTGCTACAGGCCTCCCAGCGATTCCCATGAACTAAGCTGCTTGAAATCTTCATGTTCCCTTGATGTGTTTTGTCACCTTGTTCACTTTGTCCCAAATCCCAAAAAAGGTTGGAGAGGTATTTAATAAAAATTAAGTCAGACTTTATTTACAGTCTCATACCTCTAAAAAGTTACAAGTAAAATAATCCAGTTTTTACATTTCATGTTTATGGGTGGATTCCTACATTGCAAACAATTTCTTCCTAGCTCATACTTATGTAGCCAGGCAGTGTGTTAACAGAAGGAGAGGTTTGTTTGTAAGTAATTGTGCTGGGTATTTCCACAAGGATGGAGGTTCTGATTCCGGGTCCTAGTTGCTGGAGGTTTGATGGTGCACATCCACACTGCAGGTCCCCTTGGCACTGTGTCCTGCCTTCCTCAAATACACAATATTCATAGAGATTTGGATTTATGTATCACATGGAATCAAAATGTCACCTGGGCCAGCGTCTCGCCACCCTCTTGGGGAAGAGATTCCTCCTCATATCTCATCTAACCCTGCCCTGCTCTAGTTTCAGACCACTGCCCCTCACCCTGTGGCTTTATGCCCTGGCTAACACAGCTTTCCAGGAGCCAATTCAGGCACTGGAAGATCTCCCCAGGTGCAGCCTTCTCTTCTCCAGCCTCAACAGCCCCAGCTCTCTCAGCCTGTCCTCATAGCAGAGGGGTCCAGACCCCTGAGCATCCTTGTGGCCCCTCTCCAACGGTTCCATGTTTTTCATATGCTGATGTCTTCAGAGCTGAAGGCAGTAACTCCAGGTGGGGTCTCACAAGATAAGAATAAAGGGGCAGAATCACTTCTACTGACCACCTCACATCAAACCGCGCGTGCTGGAATGTGTGTACTCTCATGACTATGATTTCCTGAAATTGTAATGAATATTCCTAGAAAATGCTGAATATTAATGAACAAACTCCAATATTGACTGGGGAGCAAGAGAGGCACAGTTTGAGGGACCTCTCCTCATCTCAGCCAGGGCTGTAACAAAGAATGTTACACTAAATTCTGTCCTACTAAGTTCAGAGACTATTTTCGGTATCGGCTCTGCGGCTCGCTGGGAACGGGCCACGGGTCCCTTTAAGCTGGGTGTGGAGCTACCTCTACTCCTGTGGTGTTGTCAAGGAGCGTGGATTCAAACTAGAAGCTTTAGCTGCGTGGGCTTCGGATGGCCCTTCTTCTGTCTCTCTGCTGGGAATAGGGGTGGGCTTTGGCCACCCTTTCCGGCCTGCAAAAGGCTCATTCTAGGCCCATGTTGGATTAAAGCAGCTCAGAGGCGGCAGGGAAATACTCGCAGCGACCCCTCGAAGCCCGTCTGGGACTGCGGGCTTGCCGCTTTAAAGCCGTTGCCGCTTTAAGCGGAGGCCGCCGTTGTCCTCGTTTGCCCCCGCGCGCTATTAATAGCGGGAAGGAGGGTGGGCGGCTGCTGACACGCGACGGGCTGCGCGATTCTGGCGGTTCTCCGCGCCCACTCTACACAGCGGTGGGGTGGGGGATGCGGTGACTGCTGTGCGCCGCAGCCGAGTGCGCTTTGTGTCGTAGAATAGTTCGGGTTGGAAAGGACCTTCAACCACCCTCCCTGCCATAGGCAGGGACACCTCCCACTAGACCAGGTTGCTCACTGTCTCATCCAGCCTGCCCTTAAACACCTTCAGGGATTGAGGGGGCATCCACAGCCTCTCTGGGCAACATGCCCCAGTGTTTCACCACCCTCACTGTAAAGAACTTCTTTCTTCTATTTAGCCTGAATTTCCCCTCTTCCAATTTACATCCATGATTCCTAGTCCCTCCCTCACATATTCTATAAAAAGTCCTACCCCAGCCTTTCTATAGGCCCCATTAAGGTATTGAGAAGCTACTATGAGGTCCCCCCTGAGCCTTTTCCAGGCTGTCCTCTCCCTTCTCTCCTGTGGGGAAGAACTGGGGCTTCCTTTTGGCTCTGACCATGCTCCTCCTCCCCCAGGCACTGCAGCCTCCACCTGCAGTGGCTGTGAGGGCAGGATTTTCCTCTTACTTCTGGAAAACAGGAAACTTGCGAGTGAAAGGCTGGGGGGTGCCCTCTCAGCAGTTCTCATAGTATGGTTTGGGTTGGAAGGAACCTTAAAGATCATCTACTTGAAACCCCCCTGCCACAGGAAGGGACACCTTCCTCCCTTGGCCTGGCAAAGGGGACACAGTTCAGGACACCAAAAATCCATCCACGGAGGAGGCAGTTGCAGGGACACTGCTCTGCACAGCCTTCTCCTCCCAGAAATGGGTCAAACACCAAAAATAATCCCAGCCTCACACATCCTGCATTCAAGATGGGAATGCAGCCCACCAGTGCTGGATTTAGATAGATTTCCCACCACTGCCAGCACCCTTTGCTCAGTCTTGGGGAAATATGGCCAGAGCAGAATGAAGGGATAAAGGCTCTCCAAAGGAACCCACCACACTGCCAACAGGTGGTGAGTAATCACAGAATCACAGAATATCAGGTATTTGAAGGGACCTCAAAAGATCATCCAGTCCAGTCCCCCTGCCAGAGCAGGAACACCTAAATCAGGTGTGTACAGCTCATACATACATGAGATGTGTGAACAGTCACATCTTTTCCATTGTTTTCTGGAAACAGTTTCTATCAAAACTTCTGAGACAAAAGGTTATGGATTCTTGTGATTGCCTCTATCTGCATAAAGGGAGGAGTTAAGGTTAGCTCCTCTAACTCTATGGAGATTCCTTGAGTGGTCACAGTGATGACACTGATTATTCTGGTGTAACATTGATTTTTAAATTGTTTTGATTGATTCTAAGCCTAAAATGAAACTACAAAATACTTTGTTGTTCTAGAGTAGGCCTACTGTGGTGTGGGGGCATGTGGAAGGAGAAGCACCATGAGTGCAACTGATAAGCATACTTCCAAATCTCAGCATAACAAAAAATTACCTGATGCAAATGCAATGAAATAATGACCCTGGCCCATGGGACAAAAAAGAAACTTGGAGTAGCCCAGTGCTATATGTTCAGATTTCAGCCAAGTGTAAAACTGAGGCAGAAATTACATGCTTGCTATGAGGCATGAAGCCAGAGCTAAAAGAATTGCCTTTATTCAGTGCCTCAGCTTTAGAGACAAGAACTGGATAAACAATCAGATAACAGGTTTGGTGTTCAATTCCTTTGCACTGAGTCAGAAGAAGGGATGTATAGGCCAATACTCCTGTGGAACCAACCAATGCTTGCATGAGCAATCACTTCTGATCCATGAGAAACAAAGAAACCTGACAGAGATTGCAAAGAGCCCCTTCCCCATACCATGTCACTTATTTCCAAAGCATTCAAAAAGCCTACAACTCCTGCTGTGTTCCTCCAATTCCAGCATGAGACTGAAATGAAATTCCAGCTGTTGCTAGTAAAATATGGTCTCTAATTTCATGCTCTGAGGGACAGAAAATGCTCCTGGCTGGGTGACCTGATCCTGGGTATTTTTTCCACAGCCCGTGTTTAGAAGCAGCCACAACACAGAACTGTAGACTTTGAGTTTATCCCTTTGCCAAACACATCCCTGTCCTGCTGGGGAGGACAAACCTCTGGCTGTCCCTTTCTAGGAGAAGGGGGATGGAGGGGACATATTTCTATAGAGAAAAGGAAGAATATGGGCCAAGCAGTGAGCTGCTGCTGATCCCACCTCACCCCTCCCACAGGAACAGTCTGAACTAATTAATCCTCTAGCATTCCATAATGAAGGCTAATAAACACCTCATGCGTTTGCTTGAACGAACAACCCTGAGTGTAGAGATGGCAGGAAACCCTACAGCCTCATGGGGTGTGAGAGCCCAGACCAGTGCCTGCCAGTGGCGTGGTTCCTCCACCTTCTGATGGTGGGACAGTGGGACCAGGTTGCCCAGAGAAGCTTTGGATGCCCCATCCCTGGTAGGGTTCAAGGCCAGGTTGGACAGGGCTTGGAGCAACTTGGGCTGGTTGGGAAGAGATGATCCTCAAGGTCCTGTCCAACCCAAAACATTGGGATTCCCCAGTGCAAAAGGGAGTTGTCACATCTGTGGGGACCCAGGCTGTTACAGGAAGTGTTAAGGCCAGGTTGGATGAGGCACTGAGTAGCCTGGTTTGGTGGGAGGTGTCCCTGCCCATGGCAAGGGGTTGTAACTAGATAGTCTTTAAGGTCCCTTCCAACCCAAACCATTCTATGACTCCATAAAACAAAGTACAAAGCCCTTTGATGTGCCTCAGAGGCTAGGAAGATATCCATATTTTAAGACCTTGGCAAGGGCAATCTTCAACCAGGCTTGACTGTAATCATGACTAGCTGCTTTATTGTCCTGTTTCTGGAGACACTGACATTTCTCCAGGTACTGCTGGTGTTTCCAGGCAGGATGTGCTTTCCAGCAATCCTCCTCACATGCCTCCTGCAGCCATCCTGGGCAACATCACACTGCCTTGGCCACCAAAAGGCCTGCTGCCTGACTGGCACAGACTGCCAGCTGAGCACTCCTTTTATCAAAATGCCAGAATTTTTAGGAGCTCTGTAAACAAATCTCAGCTCCACGTTTCACACCCCCAATAGCTATAGAGTCATAGAATAGTTTGATTTGGAAGGGATCCTAAAGATCATCTAGTTCCAACCCCCCTGCCATAGGCTGGGATACCTCCCACTAGATCAGATGGCACAACACCTCATCCAGCATGGCCTTAAACACCTCTAGGGAGAGAGGGGGAATCCGCAGCTTCTCTGGGCAACCTCTTCCACTGTCTCACCATCCTCACAGGAAATAATTTCTTTTTTATATCTAGACTGAATCTATCCTTTTCCAATTTACATCTATTATTTCTAGTCCTTCCATCACATATCCTATTAAAAAGTCCTACCCCTTCCTTTCTGTAGGCTCCCTTCAGGCATTGATAAGCTATTAAGTCTTCTCTTCACCAAGCTGAACAACCCCAACTCCTTCAACCTATCTTCATAAGGCAGTTGCTCCAGCCCTTGGATTATCTTCGTGGCCCTCCTCTGGACCTGCACCAACAGTTCAAGATAGAAGATGATGCTCCTTAAAGTTTGCAGCATGTTTTCTTGCTCCAGTTTCTATTTGCGTGTAATGAGAAACTGCCTAGGTACCATCCACCTTCTATTGTCAGCAGTCCTTGGAAGAGCAAGCTCTGGTTCAAAGCTGCATACCAGCAGACATCAGCAATAATGGACATCCACTATATCATCTATTTCACCACCCAGTTACTAAGGTCAGCCTACTGTTTTCCTTCCACTGGATAAATGACCTTAAAACTAGGTACAAATATTCATGTACAGTTAGGAGCTTTCTTGAGGTGCTATTGCAGTTGTCTTGCTGAGTAATGTTACACAAGAGGATTTCACACAAGATTTCACAATTTCCTAAATGAGTCTGTGCTGGGAGTGGAAGGAGGAGATGAAGGGGAAGGAATGCATATACTTTACAGAATTAATTCATCATGACACAAAATGTCATACGCATCTGGACACCTGGTTCAATTACAAACCTGAAACCAGATGAAGTGAGGTGATTCTGCCTCTATGCTCTCATGAGACCCCACCTGGAATTACTGTGTTTATCTCTGGAGACCTCAGCACATGAAAGACGTGGAGCTGTTGGTAAGCGTCCAGCAGAGGGCCATGAGGATGATCAGGGGTCTGGAGCACCTCCGCTATGAGGACAAACTAAGAGAGCTGGGGGCTGTTGAGGCTGGAGAAGAGAAGGCTGCACCTGGGGAGGTCTCACAGCAGTCTTCCAATGCCTGAAGTGGCTCCAGGAAAGCTGAGGAGAGGCTGTTTGCCAGGGCATGGAACCACAGGATGAGGGGCAGTGGTTTGAAACTAGAGCAGGGCTGGGTTAGATTAGATTTTGGAAAGAAGTTCTTCCTCATGAGTGGTGGTGAGACACTGGCCCAGGTTGCCCAGAGAAGGTGGTGATCCCTGGAGACATTCAAGGCCAGGCTTGCTGAGGCTCTGAGCAACCTGATCTAGTGCAGGATGTTCCTGCTCACTGCAGGGGGTTGGACTAGATGACCTATGAAGGCCCCTTCCAGCTTTATGACACTGTGAGCACAGCAACTGCAAATGTCATCTGTGATCTGCCTGGTACCTGGTATTTGAGAGTCGAAGCAGACAGTTGGTTTCATGATTGAGTTTACTGCTCACAAAGAAATACGTCACTTCTGCCTCTAGGCTTTGCTGTACAGAAAGGGCAGCACCCAGAAGCCACTGAACCTTACAAGCAGGTTCAGTAAGGCAGCTGGCTGCTAGCAGTGATGCCAGCTCCACATGAGGAGAGCTGTGCTATGGAGAAAGAAACTGGAGTCTAAATGCACCATTCCGTAAGTTTGTCCAGAAAAGTCAGAAGCAAATTTATCTTTGCTATGCAGCCAGTGCTGCAAGGAGCATCAAGAAAGGCTGATAAATGGCAGGGGAGGAAAGGGGAGAGGGTGATATTAAAAAAGAAAAAATCTCATCCTTCACAACACATACATCTGTTTACCAAACTTTGTGGTCTGTGGTATCTGAGAAATAACAGGTGAAAAAATTACTGACGTAAAGAAGAACTAGGTCTGGATTTCAAAACAAAAGCACTGGAATAAAATATCTCCTTGTATGAACAGCAATAGTTTCCCTGAACCTTCCTTCCCATCTTTCTCCAGGACAGCAGAGAGGATATAATAGATATTCCACAAAGACACAAAGTATATAATAAGTACCCCACAAAGATACAGAGTACATGAGAAATGAGAAATAACACTTTACTCAGACCAGTGGGAGACAGTACCATGAAGACTCTCCCTTCCCATATTCCTGACACTGCAATACTGGTCACAGCAGTTTCCTATTGTAGGAGCTAAAAATAAAATAAGGATTTAAACTACTGTTTAATCCAAGAACATTTTTACAGCTACCTTTTATTCTCTTTTCCCTAGCACACACAATAGCAGGAGCTGTAGCACAGTACAGAGAACATGGCTTCCAACAGGATTCTCCAGAAGTATCTAAACACATCTTAAAGTATGATGATTTTTTTTCCTAAACTATTTAACTTTTTTCCTAAACTATTCATTTATTTATACAATGCAGGTATTCTCCAAAAGTATCAAAACACGTCTTAAAGTGTGGTGATTTTTCTCCTAAACTATTTAACTTTTTTCCTAAACTATTCATTTATTTATACAATGCAGGTATTCTCCAAAAGTATCAAAACACGTCTTAAAGTGTGGTGATTTTTCTCCTAAACTATTTAACTTTTTTCCTAAACTCTTCATTTATTTCTACAATGCAAATGATGTTTTTGCAATCGTTACCAGTTAATCATCTCACAGCTGCTGTGTAGGTACTGAAACAGGCAGAGGGACTACGGGGCCTTTTATTTTTCCATCCTTATAAAGAGCAATGAATCATAGAATCACAGAGTTGGAAGAGACATTCATAGGTCATACAGCCCAATCCCCTGCGGTGGCAGGGACATCCTGCACTAGATCAGGTAGCTCAGAGCCTCAGCAAGTCTGGATTTCAATGTATCCTGTTGCAGTATGGGCACAGGCTACAAAGGGTTAACAACTGCTCAGCTCAGAGCCTGAGGCAAATCTTATCAAGCCACCTGAAGGCCTTGGAGCTTGCTTGTGTCTTCCATTGTTTTGGGAAAGAGTCCTCGATGGTCTGGGAAAGTAGAAGGAGTCAAGAATGAACAAGATAACAACAACTTGTGTACAGCTGTGTGTGTTGGCAGAAGAACTCTAAGAGGAGGG